>SKCR01032589.1:0-33358 GCA_019454045.1 Zanthoxylum bungeanum | reverse complement strand
GTAATATTGAGCTCGTTTTGAAATATTTATCCGTAGTTGTTTTCAAAGACACAATAAACTCTATAAGCATTTATAACATAGTTAATTCTCCATGATCTCAGAATTATCTTCATATTTATAGTGCAACAAGTAGTTTTCTTACAAAATAAATTTTATATTTTTTCTTCAATTTAACAATACATAAACATTTATTCTATACCATTATTGTAAGAGAATCAAATATATCAACACACAGAGATCCAAAAATATCAATAAAATATCATAGACCCATTGTTTTTTGTTTTTGTTTTTATTTTTTATTAATCGTTGGAAATCTCACCGCTAAATCACCTTCTTTCGGACTTAAACGGGGCAAATAAAATCTCCGACTGTCCCAGACTCTTTAAAAAATGCACTCATTGGATTCAAACCCAGGACTTGAAGGTCAGATCCTGAATCATACACCACAAGGACATGCCCCTTGTTTAACATGCAAAACAAATAAAATTTAGACAACATGACTATACTCTTTTTTTACTCACTATTTAACAATAAATACCATATCATTAGGATTCCTATTGTAGACATTCCTTTTGAAATTGGCTCAAAATTACAACACAGATTTTCTTTACTCACTATTGATCAATAAATATCACATCACTATGAATCTATGATTCCTAAATCCACAACTAAATCTACATGGCTCTGTTGTTTTCTTTCACATAAAACAATAAAGATAAAAACCAATTTAATATCAATTAAATAATATAATATAATAATAATAATAATAATAATAATAATAATAATAATAATAATAATAATAATGTAATAGAAAAGACAAGAAATCAAAATAAATTAACCTTGTCCTTGACTCCTTGAATAATTCTGCAGAGTGAAGCTTGAAATTCTTTTGAAATGAAAAAAAAAAGGAAGAAGACTTGCGGTGACTTGGTGAGAGAGAAAAGAAAAGTAAAACAAAGCAAAATATGTCTTTTTTTCAAGAATACTTACGACCAATTGTAGCAAAGGGTATGATTTAGTAGTATAATGCTCAGATTTTTACATTCAAGTCTTAATTTGAATTGAGGGAATACGTTTTTTTATAAAATTTGAGATAATCAGAAATTTACATGTTCCATTTAAATTTGAAAGGGATAATTTAACGATAAAATTTTTCAAAATTCCATAAAAAAAAAAAACAAAAAAAAACAACAACAACAACAACAACTTACGGGCACTTGGTGAGATAAAAGAAAGCAAAATATTATCTTTTTGTTTCTTTCTTTTTTACACTGAAACTTATTAAATATTCCCCAATCCAGCTGGGTATGTGTGCTAGCTGGTCCCTACGTGCATACGCCCTTGATTATGAAGTTTTTCTTAGGGAGAAAAATTTATATGGGACTTAGTTCCACACAAAAACAAATTAAAAAATCAAAAAATATGTGAGAATGAAGATAAGGCCAACACAACAGTAAAATAATAAATAAGTAATACAAATTTTGAAATTTATATTTTATTATTACACTCACAGTAAATTAATATTTTACTATTTACGTATTGTGGGAGACTCTAAGTCTAGACACATTCGTCATATAACCCTAGCATATACGTACGCAATTCGGCCACCTTCGAATTCACAAAGAACACTAATGACCTTTATGAACTATACAAATCGAGGTTATCACATATGTTTATCATTCTCTGAATCTCGCGGCCGTATCTATCGAGTTGTGCTTAAGAAACATATAATACACCATCAAGTTTCTGAGGCCACATCTCATGTCCACATGTCCATGATTCTTTAGAGCTAATCAGAAACCATTTCTGATATATGCGATCCACCATGAGTGATCGACTTTAGCCAAAGTTTTAAGAACCATGACTTACTTACATGGATACATAAACCCCTTATGGTGATCCTATTTTGATACGTACTTGATTGATGATTGCATCGTCTCCATATCTAACGAACATCTAAGGCCAGACCATGAAAGATTTTTTGACATACATGTCATCTAAGTGTGGATGATCTCACACAAAATCAATGTTATCCTATAGTCAAAGGATCACATATGCTACTCGACTCGAGGAGATTCTTATTGACGGTAGTGTGTACTTCCAACTATTAGAATCACCTGTGAGTCATTCAGTATTCACTCCAACGAATACCCACACGTCTATACGAGCTTTAAAAGTTCATGGTACATCGGGTTAAACCATTGGAAATCCAATTACAATATACGATATGTGCTAGTTTTATAGGTTATAGGAATTCGACCGTATTCCAAAACCAACGACTATAAATATTTACTTTAAGAATAGTTTATAATAATAATATTATCTCAATGTCTCGTAGTACTGAATGACTATCATAGGTTATGTCATTCTTATCATATTTATACATCAATCTAATATGCATAATAATATTACCATTAATAAGTTTTGAAATGAAAATATAGTTATTTTATTATTAATAAATAAAAAATACAATACGTTTATTCGAATTGATGCTCCAACACAAACTCCAACAGTCGGTGCAGTGGCAGAACAACTGGCCTGAGTGTAGTCAGAGTGGGCGGTGGGTGCAGCGGATAAGAAGAATATGATGACTAAGTGATGTATGATGACGTCAGTGTCGATTGGAAATGTGATTTGAGAACCCATATAAGGGTTGAAGTCATTGTTGAAGGGGTTGGTTCTTTGAGTTAAAAAACTTGAGAAAGAAAAATTCTAATTTCATAGCAAAGTTCTAGTGATAGAGAGAGAAAGTGAGTCTCGTATCCGACTATATTACATACCCGAGAGGTTATTCCTTTTGTACCAAGTATAATTTCTTTATTAGATACTCGGGTCGGTATTTAATGGCGAGGCTAATAAAATCATTTCACTTTTTTCCCGTGGACATAGATTGAAATTATTTTTCGCCGAACCACGTAAATACATGTCTCTATGATTGTTTGTCTTTTGTCAAATTTATGTTTTTCCCACTAATTAAATAAATTTGTAGTTGAGATTGGTTTATTTAAAGGATAAATCCCAATTTTATTATTGGAACGAAAACAACCGTAAACAAATTGGAAAATTTGAGGGAGGTGAGAGCGTTGAAGTTGAGAGAACTCGAGAGAAGATTGCGAGGAATATAAGGATATTTTAGTCTAAATATTTTTCTTTTGGTTAATAAAAGTATAATATTTATATTAGTAAAGTGGTTAGGTCATTTTTGAAAATTTCCAAAAGGACACATAAAAATGTTACGTTGCTTATAGTGACACTACTCATATTCACCATATAAAACCACCTTTTTTATCTTCAAATCTCTCACTACTACTCGACACAAACACAGCTTCTTGAGAGGAATTATTTATTTGTTTGTTGGTGTAAGAGAGAGATTCATCAATGGAGGGCAGAGAAGAGGATGGAGCTAACAGGTTCTCAGAGAGGCAACCCATTGGGACATCCGCTCAAACTGACAAAGGCGACAAGGAGCCAGCACCTTTGTTTAAGCCTCGTGAGCTTAAGTCATGGTCTTTTTACAGAGCTGGTATTGCTGAGTTCATGGCTACCTTCTTATTCCTCTACATCACTGTATTGACTGCCATGGATGTCTCGAAATCTAACACTAAATGCTCCACTGTTGGTATCCAAGGCATTGCTTGGGCCTTTGGTGGCATGATCTTTGTCCTTAATTACTGCACTACTGATATCTCAGGTCAGTACATCAAACTAACATTATAAGAGAGAAAAAAAAAATCAAATCTTTAATGAGTATTAATGTGTCTTATGCTACCTTTAATGTGTCTATGCGAAAAAGCTTTGCTTTTTCACTCTCATTTATAGCTAGATTTGCAGTTTTTGTGCTCATTTTTTTATGGTGAGGATGTGTGTTGATCAAGTCTGTCTGTTCTTTGTTGTTGATGTTGAAATAGGAGGACACATCAACCCAGCTGTGACCTTTGGTTTGCTACTGGCCAGGAAGCTTTCCCTTACAAAGGCTGTCTTCTATATGATCATGCAGTGCCTTGGTGCCATCTGTGGTGCTGGTGTTGTCAAGGGATTCGAAGGCTCAAATAACTATGAAAGGTTGGGTGGTGGCGCGAATTTTGTTGCTCATGGCTACACCAAGGGTGCTGGCCTTGGTGCTGAGATTGTTGGTACCTTTGTTCTTGTTTACACTGTCTTCCATGCCACTGATAGAAACGCCAGAGCCTGCCATATCCCTGTAAGGATAATTTCCCCCCCTCTTTATTCTTGATTTATGAAGTAATATAGGATTGTTGTGTACGTAGTTGATTTGGTTCTCATCTGCTTCACTGGTGTAATTACATTGCAGATTTTGGCCCCTCTCGCCATTGGATTTGCTGTGTTCCTAGTCCATTTGGCCACCATCCCCATCACAGGAACCGGCATCAACCCTGCTAGGAGTCTTGGAGCTGCCATAATCTTCAACAAAGACCATGCATGGGATGATCACGTACGATTTACAAACCAAACCCCATTAACATTTTCTTTACTTTATTTAATTTACTCTCTAAAGGATCAAATCTTTCAGTGGATCTTCTGGGTTGGACCATTCATCGGAGCTGCACTTGCTGCCGTGTACTACCAGATCGTCATCAAGGCCATTCCTTTGAAGTCCAGGGATTAAAGAAAGCTAGTTTCTTCCTTCTTCATCATACCACCTATGGACTTGTTACCTTATTTTCAGCTTCTTTGTCGTGTCATTTTGTTTTACGTGCATTTGGTGTTAACATGTTAATTAATTATGAGTGTAATTAAATCATATAATACTCTGTTGTATCTAAGATGTGTGAGCTTTTGAATGACGTTTCTTTTTTAACTAATTACATTTACATTCGTATGCTTCATTTGCTGTTGAAAACTAACCAGCATCATCTTTGCACCTGAAAAAACCGGATAGTTTTGATGTTGTTGCAATTTCGAGTACTCTAAAATCTGACATACTTGCCGTTAACCCGGCAGGCTTCGGAACCGACCGAACCGGGCCGGTTTCCGGTTCCACAAGTGTGGACCGGAAATTTGAACCAACCGGAACCGACCGGTTCGGTCCTAACCTTTTTTTTAAATTTTTTTTTTGAAAATTAATTAAAATATATGAGATTAATTTTATAAATAAAAATTTATTACATTGAAGAGCTTGAGCTTAATTTTTTAAATTAAGTTGCCTACGTATCCTCAAAGGGTGAGAGGAATCAAAGCCCACGTAGTTCCATTACATTTTAGACATATCCATTTTTAAATTACAATTTTACAATTATCATCATCATTATCAGTTGATCCTTCGGCTCCGGTTCCGCTTGCACTTGTTGTTGCACTTGCAGAAGCATTATCGAACAAATCTTCAAATCATCGGGGGCATCTTCTTGTTGTCTCAGATCAGCTCGAGTCCAATCATCCACACAAGTTGTTGCTTCTAGAGTGCTTGGATGTAATGAAGATCGCCTAGCTTCCAATATTACCTCCCAAGCTGAAGGCTTTGTTCAAACCGCACGGTGGAAATAGGTGTTGCAAATATCTCTTTAGCAATAATTGATAAAACATTATATATATTTTGATGCCGGTTCCATCATTCAAGGATTTTAAATTTTTTACTGCATAAACTTTCATTAGAAAACTCAAAATTTGTAGATAAATAATTATCTAATTCAGGGTTATTAGTTGTCGTATCCCTAGCTTTTTTATTTTGTTGCAATAACCAACGATCCCCTGCGCTAAGTCTTGTTTGAATTACCGGTTCGCTACTACTAGATTCACCTAAGTTCCTAAGTTATATCTTACAATATAATCATTAAATAAAATAATTAAATCATTTCTTAATTTCGTCATTAATATTGTAATATCAATTTCATCTAATATTCCTAAATAACCATAATAAGCTTGTAAAGCACCATTCAACCTTCTAATTTAAATCTAGGATAAAAAACAGCAGCAATAAGATAAAGTAAAAGAATTTCTCTAAAATAATTCAACCATTTTACATTCATAACAGTAATGGCTTCTAACAAAACAATATCATTAGGATCGCTACTGTCAACATGCCCATCGAGAGTGCCAACAATATTTAAACTCTCAAGAAGAAATAAATGTGCTGTAGGATAATAAACACCGCTAAAAACTAAAGTAGCATCATTAAAAACTCTTAAAATATCTATAAAAAAATTTACAAATATCCCATTGACTAGGATAAAGTGTGACATTTTGAACATGTTGAGAAAAAAAACTACATAATGCATCTTTATATTGAAATGCTTGACATAAAAGAAAATAAGTAGAATTCCAACGTGTTGGAACATCTCTTGAAAATTTAACCGGTTTAATACCATTTATTTTACAAAACTTGGTCCATTCTCTCATAACTTGAGAATATGACCAAATACAGTTAAGTGATGTTTTAATTGGATCAAGGAAATGTGATAATAATTTTAGACCGTCTTGCACACATAAGTTAGGGACATGACATGTACAACGAATATGAAAAAATCGACCCCCTAAATTTGGTTGACATAAGGATTTTAAATCATGAATGGATGCAGTATTTGCAGATGCATTATCAAATCCAATTGTTAAAATTTTTGCTACTAAACCATATTCATCAAAAATTACTTTCATAATTCTATAAATATTATGTGCAGTATGTTGGTCATCAAAAGCTCTAAATGCAATAAGTCGTGCCTCTATTTTTTGCATCAGAATAATTAAATAAATCTACAGCACTCGTACCTCTACTAGATGATGCGTACCTGACCATTTGAGTTTGCGTCGTATCAATGCCAAATTCAACCAGATAATGTTTTTCCACGTGCTTGATCATATTGCTGTATCCACCAGAAAATTTATAGATAACCCCACAATAGTTGCAAATTGCTCGTTGTGAATCATCTTCTAGGCGTTTCAAATTAAAATGAATTTTGAAAATATCCGAGGACCGAGCCTTAACTTCTCTCTCCGTGATTGTGCACTGACACTAGGGCCGCTCTATTGGGTTGGCATATTTGACATTATTTTCAGATGAGCTTGCCATTTTTCGTTTGAGAAATTAGGAAGAAAAATAAGAAAATTGAATAATTGTTAAAATTTTAACAAATTAACAACTAATTGAATTGAGATTGAGAATAATAGAATTGTATGAATTGAGATTGAGAATAAGAGAATTGTAGGAAATGAGAGAGTTGAGAATTTGGTGTGTTGAAATAATGAAAAATGAATCGTATTTATAGATTTTTAGAATTTTTTTGATACCAAAAATGCCCCTAAATATAACCGTTTTATTACCGTTATTAGGGATATATTAGTAATTTATATTTTAATTTATAAAATTTTTAATAAATTTTTTTTTTACCCAACGACTACTGGGTAGGGTTCCTGTTGGAACCGTAGAACCCTGAAATGAAAATTACTTCTCCCATCTTTTGTTCCCTTTTTAATTACATTTTTATCATTTTCTCCAAAATTAATTATATATACGTATTAGCTATAAATACTATACTTATATTATTTTATTAATTAAATATTTATATTTTATTAATTAATTAATTTATTTTTGTTAAATTTATATTTTTTTGCTCTTTATATATCTATGCTTTTTAATTTGTTTATAAAATATTACAAATTTCTTATTTATTATATTTATATTTGAATTCATTTTTTTATTTAGTTTTTTTTTTAATTTATTTAACACTACTTATATATAATAAAAAAATTAATTTATCTAACATTATTAATTTATCTCATTTATTATCTCTCTTCAATTTTCTTCCCCCATAATACCTCATTGTCTATTTCCTTTTATTTACTTTAAAATTTTAAAAAATTAAAAAATTAATAAAAATTAATTAATAAAACAAAATAAGTATATATGTTATTTGTAAATTAATATATATATATGTGTATTGATCTGGGGATATGGGAATATTAATTTGTAAAGAGGGAATTTTTTTTGTAATTTGGGAAGAGAGGACAAGAAAGGGATTGTGTCAGGAGGGGTGGGAGAAGTAGCCCCCCTCCCTGGAAATTCATCATAATACCAAAAATATTCTCAATGTCTAACATCCCCAAGGGACGTGGCTCATCAGTGTAGGGTTCATGGGTTCGAATCTAGAGAGTGTATTTTTGTAATAATTTGGGACAGTCGGAGGTTTTACCTGTTTCGCTTAAATCCGAAAAAGGTGGTTTAGTAATCAGGTTGTTGGAAATTCTTCAAATATACTTGTTTGGATGGTGGAGGGATATGTCCCTTGGATGGTACCTCATGGGGACATGTCCTCCAATTGTGTGTAAAATGATCTTATGCTCCAAGCGGTGCATAGGGGGTATAATCATTTGGAAGGTTGCACTTCAACCCTAAGGGTGCATTTGAGGCACCCTTCCATGCTTATAAAATGAATCTTTATGTTTCTTTTTACACATAAGCAAGAAATCTGAATTTCATCCAAAACTGGGAGTCTCCATAGTGTTTCTTGAGTCTGAGAGAATTCCACCATATTCCAAGTTCAATATTTTGTTAAGGCGTGCCCATTGAACAAGAGGAATCTAGGTTATCCTGGGAGAACATTAGCCACAAATCCGTAGAGCACCGAGACGGGGCTGATAAGTTCTTAAGGACAGAGATTAATCTCGACTCGGATCACTGCATTCATCATTTTCTAGTTTTTATTTACATATCAAGTTCTAGGATTTTGCAAGATCTAATTTTAGTTTCTGGATTTGATTTGTTTGTAGCATGTTGATTTCTTGTTTAATGACACTATATGTACAACAAAGGTTTCCAACGATTTTTTTTTTAAAAAAAATTCTCAATGTATAACATCTTGTTTCATCACACTCTCTAAACTGACCGATACTGAATAATCAGCGGTTGAGCTATAATCAGAGATGAAATATCACTCGAATTTAGAATTAGTTGATTCTCCCCGAATTATGTTGAGTTGCATTAATTGACTGAATTGTTAGTTTATTTCAAATCTAACTTCAAATTAACTATATCGAGACAAATTTAAATAGATTTATAACATTCTCTTATTTATTTTTGTAATATTACAAGACATTCTATCCAATTATATAAAATATTTAATTGTTCACTCTCTCTATCTACTATCTATAATAATTTTTTTGATGTGTGAATCAAGATATATATGTGATTATCAATTTACATTTAAACTCACAAGTAAATAATAATGGGTTGCCACTGCATAGTGGAGTTAATTTTTTAACATCTAAATAAAATTTATCATCTGAATTTAAATCTTAAGAGAGATAAAAAATTAAAAAAATATATTTAGATTTGTTCACTTCATTACCTTTAAAAATATTAACAATGGGCTAGGAACTGCAAAATAGAAAAATAAGGCATCCCCTTGCAAAAAAATAAAAAGTTAGGCGTCTGAAAATATTAAGAGAGATAAGAGATTAAAAAATATATTTAGATTTGTTCACTTCATTGCCTTTAAAAATATTAACAATGGGCTAGGAACTGCAAAATAGAAAAATAAGGCATCCCCTTGCAAAAAAATAAAAAGTTAGGCGTCATCTGAAATAATCCAGGAAAAATAATCTCCGGCCACCAATTGTTTTTTGTTTTTTTTTTTTGGGTACAGAATAGGCTGTTAAAACAGCCCAGAACAACATAAATTAAAAAGAGAATTCACGAAGAAGTTCGTTATGAACTTGTGTTGGTGGCTGATCAAACCATGTCATTTTCGAACTCTCAAGATAACCAATGTGGACTAGGCAATCTGCAATAACATTGACTTATCTATAAATGTGAGTCACTGAGCACTCCCAATCCACTGCAATAAGATCCTTACATGAATTAACTAAACTGAACATAGGGTGTCTGCAGAATCTGATTATTTATCAGGTGAACACATTCTCTTGAATCCATTTCCACAATTAGAGAGTTGCATCCCATCTCAAGGCACATTCGGAGTCTGTGTAGTAGCCCCCATAACTCAGCTTGTAGAATAGAGCCATGCCTTAACTTAATAGAGAAACCTATAATCCATGAGCCACTAGAATCTCTCACGACCCCGCCAGCAGCCCCAAACTCTTCCTTATTACAACATCCATCGGTATTAAGCTTCCAGTAGCCTGGTTGAGGAGGCTGCCATCCTGTGTTAATCCGTCTATTGGAAATGGCTGTTGCTGAGTTGACTCTTTCCCATTCACTCACGACGTTCCTTATGATCATAGCAACAGTACTATAATAAGGGGGTCTGGTTTCCTCAAATAAAGTTGTGCATCTCCACTTCCAAAGATACCATAAAGTATAAGCAAAGATCAGGTTCCAGTGAATGCTTTCACACCAAATGCTATAACTGCTGAGGTTCCGATTGAGCCAACAATCAAAGTTTTCATCATTTGCAAGATCAAACTTCAAACCTATTGTCTGTTATAGTTCTCCAAACTTTGATAATGTTGCTACATTTTCTGAAAATGTGGTTTAAGTCCTCGTTGTTTTCGTGACAAACTGGACAACTTACATCCCATCAATACCACGATCAGCTCTGTGTTGGTTAGTTAATAGTTTTCCATGGCAAACAATCCAAAGGAATATGGAGATTTTGTGCGGGAGTAAGATCTGGCCACCAATTGTTTTTCATTAAAAATATATATTATCAAATTGCATAAAGTGAAATGGGATAAACGTGTGAATGGAATATATTTGAGTAATGATTACATACATCACGGACCACCGTAACCTATTATGAGCTCGCGCTCAATCGTAGACAAATGTAAATAATGGCATCACAAGCGTCCAACACACGCCTCTGATTCCATGTAACAAGTCCTAGTGGGGAGCAAAATTTATATATGACGTTCTCACGGTTCAATTAATATATAATATGTGTTGAAAAAATAATTAAGTAGAAGAAAAAATAATTAAAATATGTGTTATTTATTGATTAAATGATTATATAAAAATCGTTCATGCATAAATTTTTATCGTAGAGGGCGTCTTTCCGATATTCAATAATCAATGAATCCACTTATTATTAATTATTATTAATTAATTACAACTAACGAGTAAGACAACATTACAAGTTTACGACTAATTTTTTCTCCTAAAATAAAATACAATAACACGCACACTCCCTCACTCTGAAAAGTTTCCTCTCTCTCTCTCTCTCTCTTCATTTCCCCCACTTTGGTCTGCGGTTCGAGCCTGAGATTTTTCAGTTTTTCTTCGTTGTAGAAACTGAGATAGACGCTTGTACACTGTAAGTAATGAATTGGATTTTGCTTCGTTTTTGTTTTTGTTTTTGTTTTTTTTTTGTTTTTGATATTTTGATTGTCAGTTTTGAGTTGTAAAGTTGATAACTTTACTTGATTTGTTTGTAAGTTTGTGATTTTGTGATCTTTAATGAGCTTATGAGCTGGTGGAGAATGAGTTTGAAGAGGTTTATACGAGTTTTTGTGCCTTTAATTTGGTTTAATTTTGCATTTCCAGTCATGGAATTTGGTTTTTAAGGTGATTGTGACTTGTGAGAGTTTGACTTGTGAGAGCTTATTATGTTCCTTTATTGAGATATTTTTGGTAGATTTTAATAGCAAAGCATGCATTATTGTTCTTTGCAGTGTCTTTTTAGTAACTATCAGCAGCTGGTTGGCAGTCTGGGATCTGATTTCATTTTACAAGCTTCTGAGTTTTGAGATGTCGTCTAGTTGGCACACATGTGATAGTTCATATATATAATTAAGTAGGGAACTTTAAATTGGAAATTTGCTTGTTCTTCTGTCAATTTTGTTACATAAATATGCCTTCATGGTGGGGGAAGTCTTCATCGAAAGAAGAAAAGAAGAAAGTGACCAAGGAAAGTTTTATTGATGCAATACAACGCAAATTTAGGACGGCATCTGATGAAAAGTTAAGCCGTAGATCAGGAGGTACTCGAAGAAGTCGTAAAGACACCGTTTCAGGAAGAGGATCTTTATCCCGTGTGCCATCAAGATCACCATCACCCTCTACACATGTATCGCGCTGTCAAAGTTTTGCTGAAAGATCTCTTGCCCAACCACTTCCGCTGCCTGGGGGGCACCTTGCTACCCTTGGACGCAGTGATTCCGGAATTAACGCATTGACAAAACCAAGTTTTGACAGAGGTTCCAAGCCTTCTATGTTTTTTCTCTTCCGATTCCTGGATGTGTCCCTAATATGCTGGATCCTGTCGACGCTGAGGAAGATTTAGCAACCGTTTCTGTTTCTAGCGATAGCTCTACAGATAGTGATGACCCTTCTGACTCCCGTCTTCTTACTCCCCTCACATCTGATTATGAAAATGGAAACAAATCTGCTGTGGCTAGCCCTTCAATGTGAGTTTTCCATCTCTTTCAATGAAATTCATGTTCATGATGTTCTTCAGGATGATATCTCCATCTTCCACCCACACTCACACACACCGACACCCAGACTACCGTCCCTCTCTCAGGATCTGTTTCATCTCTGATAATTTTTTTTGATGTTTACTGAAGCATTATGCAAAAGGTTGAATCTCCTCTAATCAACCAGAAGAGCTCTGGAGAGATGTTGAAGCCACCTAGTCCTAGTATTTTGTTTAATAAACAGACTCAGTCTACTTCGCCAAAGAAGAGAAATTTGAGCTCTTATGTGCAAAATTTGCAAATCCCTCCTCCTGGTGCTTATTTTAGTGCTCCCGACAGCTCAATGTCAAGCCCTTCTAGAAGTCCAATGAGAGCCTTTGGTCCTGAGCCAGTTCTAAATGTAGGTTTTTGGACAGGAAAGCCTTATTCGGATATAGCTTTTTTAGGGTCTGGACATTGTTCTAGTCCAGGTTCTGGTCATAATTCTGGGCATAACTCAGTTGGTGGGGACATGTCGGGCCAGCTATTTTGGCCGCATAGCAGGTGTAGCCCGGAGTGTTCTCCAATACCCAGCCCCAGAATGACAAGCCCTGGTCCCAGTTCCAGAATACATAGTGGTGCTGTCACCCCTCTGCATCCACGAGCTGGTGGGGCTGTCAGTGAGTCACCTAGTAGCCGACCTGATGATGGTAAGCAACAGAGGCACCGGTTGCCCCTTCCTCCAATAACAATATCTAATACCTGCCCGTTTTCTCCCGCATATTCTACTGCAACATCTCCATCAGTCCCCAGAAGTCCAGGTAGGCTAGAGAATCCAGCAAGTCCTGGTTCTCGCTGGAAGAAAGGACGACTTCTTGGGAGAGGCACAGTGGGACACGTATATCTTGGTTTTAACAGGTAAAGACTGTGTAGGCAACTTTCACTAGTAGTTTATGCATTCTCAACTCTGCATCTGTGCTCAACTCTATTGCTGCAGGAATACAAGAGTTTGAAGATCAGTTGAATTCTTTATTATTATACTTCTGGTTGTCATGTAAATCCTTGTTTTATGCCAAATTGGATTGAACATCTTCATGATTCAAAATGATGTTACCCTTGTGATTTTAATGCTTACTACTTGAAGTTATTTTACTATTTGTCTTGAACAATTTTTTCTTAGGTCTTTTTTTAAAACTGATTTATTTTACTTTTTGGCTTATAGTGAAAGTGGAGAGATGTGTGCAATGAAGGAGGTTACTCTTTTTTCAGATGATGCAAAGTCAAAGGAATGTGCACAACAACTGGGGCAAGTAAGTTATTATCATTTTCGTTGTTAATTTTATTTTTTTGGGGGCCCATATTTTGTTTTGTAGTTTAAATAATAGAATTTATCGGTTTTATAAATACATACATGTGCTTATAATTATTGATGATATCTGACAGGAAATTGCAGTGTTGAGTCGCTTAAGACATCCAAATATTGTGCGTTATTATGGATCTGAAACTGTAAGTTCATTTTGCTCTTGTGTGTTATTTCTCATGGCATTGACAAGCTGCACAAGCAGTCAATTTTGAGGGTTTGAAACAATGAGGTAGCTGTTATTGTTCTTCCGAACTTTCGAGCCATCTAGAAATTGTTAATACTATATAAGTGGATCACCTTTGTACTTTCAATTATTTCCCTGCATAAGTTTTCGCATATGTATTTTAAATGCATTTTACAAGTGGGGGTGGTATTTGGTATTCCCACAACATAAGATTTAGATTAAACACCTTATATCAGTCTAACCAATTAGGCTCTTTTTTCTTTGAGCAGATAGATGACAAGCTTTATATCTACTTGGAGTATGTTTCTGGTGGTTCCATCTATAAAATTCTTCAAGATTATGGTCAGCTTGGTGAGAGTGCTATCCGCAGTTACACTCAACAAATTTTGTCTGGGCTTGAATATTTACATGCTAAAAACACTGTCCATAGGTGAATCTACTTGTCTTTTGTTGTTTAGTTACATTAGAAACAACAATGATCAGATACCCACTCCATGAGTCCTTTTTCCTTGGAACTTATTGTGCTTATGGGTACGCTTTAATCTTGTTCAGAGACATTAAAGGAGCAAATATATTGGTAGACCCAAATGGCCGTGTGAAATTGGCAGATTTTGGGATGGCAAAGCATGTAAGACTATTGTCCTGATATTTCTACTGCATGTTCGTAACCAACAGCTATAAACACTTCACACTTAAGCTACAACAGTTTATCAAAGTAGCCAACAGTGGGTCCTAACAGTTTATTTCTCCTAGAATTAGAACAATGAGAAGTTTGCTTAATATAATCGCCTTGTACGAACCTGCTTTAAGTCAAACTGGGATAAGTTATTTGTGCAAGGATGAGGAGGTTGTCTAATATAATACCAAAATTATTTGCAGATCACTGGGCAGTCTTGTCCATTATCATTCAAAGGAAGCCCTTATTGGATGGCACCTGAGGTCAGCATTGATATATTATCATATCTTTTTGTCAAGAATCTCATTTGATGCTTTCTGGTAATATATTATAAATGAATTGATTTGTTCAGGTGATAAAGAATTCAAATGGTTGTAATCTTGCTGTTGATATATGGAGCCTTGGGTGTACAGTGTTAGAGATGGCTACCACAAAACCACCTTGGATCGAATATGAAGGGGTTAGTAAAATTTTAATTCAAAGGCTTGACTAGGTTGATTTGGTTAGAGATTTTCTATAATTTGTACACTGCTAAATACTTATCGCTGTTTGCGACTTTGCGTGCTGGAAATGCGATGATTTCTCCTGTTCTTTATCTAGTATTTACTATGATATTCTTTCCATGCCTCTTTAAAGGTTCCCGCTATGTTCAAGATCGGAAACAGTAAGGAACTTCCTGCGATTCCTGATCATCTTTCAGTCGAAGGAAAGGACTTTGTGAGGAAGTGTTTACAGCGGAACCCATTACATCGTCCTACAGCGGCTTGGCTCTTGGAGCATCCTTTTGTTAAAAATGCTGCCCCACTGGAGATACCCATTTTGAGTGCTAAGCCTTCAGAAACAGTACCTACAGTCACCAATGCGATGAGAATACTGGTATAAGCATGTTTAATCTTGTTTGAAGAAGAGTATAAACTCAATGCTCAGCCATCATATTGTGCATTTGATCTGTTCATTATGCACTATGAGAAATTCCCTTCTTTTTTCTGCTTTAGTAGTTAGCTGTTTTGGCTTTTTGGTTTTCGTTAACTGCTGGCTTATGCTTTTCTTATTCTATCAGGGCATTGGACAAGCAAGAAACACTTCAGGCTTTGACTCGGAAGGGGTGGCTAACCATCAGTCCAGGAGTTTGAAAACTGGTTCAATTAGGTCTCTCTCTCTCTCTCTCTCTCTCTCTCTCTCTCTCTCTCTCCCCCCCATGGTAAATATATGTATGCATAGCTGATGACATGCATGTGTAGTATGTGAATGTATAATGCTAGTTGTATTATTTTTCACTCAACTTAGTGCTATGAGGATCATGATGTCATTGCCCCTGGATAAAATTAGTACAATAACACAGGCAGATAAGCAAGTCAATATCAAGGTTGATATTAGTTTAATTAATCCTTTCATCCTTGATATTGACTTGGTTATCTTTGTTGTTTCTCTATACTTCTTTCTATGAATAAAGATTTTCGTTTTATTATTTCATCAAATTTCTCTTTGGGCTATGACGTCATTCCTTCACTGGCCTATCTTCTACATCTTATTTGATGTTTTTGGCAATTTCTTTTCGAGGGAGGGAAGAAAGCCCCCAGCTTTAGCTTAAACACTACAGACTATCTAGCGAGTCAAAACTTAAATGGAGGGCATGAGTCTGCAACTTCTTGGTTGTGTCACGATAAAACATTTTATGCTCTAGTGCAAACATTTATCTTTCAGTCAACTGAATTTAACCTTAGCTTTTCTATTTCTTCTCCATGCCAGTGATGCACATACTCCCAGGAACGTGTCATGCCCTATTTCTCCCATTGGGAGTCCTCTTTTACATCCAAGGTCACCACAGCGTACCAGCGGAAGGATGTATCCCTCTCCAATATCTAGTCATACTGTATCTGGTTCATCCACTCCTCTTACCGGTGGAAGTGGTGCTATCCCATTTCATCACGCCATGTCTCCATCTACCTATTTACATGAAGGCATTGGAATGGCCCCAAGGTCCCAAAACAGTTTCTCCTGTAGTTCCAGCAACATGTATCAAGATCCTAAGCCTGATATCTTTCAAGGAATGTCACAAGCCTCTCATGTTTTCAGGGAAATAATTTCACCAGACAGGAATGCCCTTAGAAACCAATTTGGACAGCCTGGCCATGGAGACCTCAGGGAGTTCTATGATGGGCAACCATTCATGGCTGATCACTTGTCTCAACAACTTCCCCAAGGATCATGGGGAGTCAAACCTTACTCTGGACTTGAATCCAAGCACCCTAATGATTGGTCGTACTAATGGAATACAGTCCTCGAATCCTTGACCATTGCTTCGAGGCATTTGAACTTCTTTTTGATGTTCAAGTCGGTTTTGCCATCATAATCATGGAAGAGAATATCATCCTGTACAAGGAGTTAAATTAAAGAGTTTGGGTCTTCCTGACGCTTGAACTGCGGAAGGATGACATTAATTTTTTGGGGGCCTTGGTGTTCTCAGTCCATTGTTACGCAACATTCAAAATACTGTTGGGTTTAGGGGCTGGATAGTTTGCCCAGGGTAGTTATTGAAACATTTTTTTCTCTCCTGCCAGATGTATATTTCACCTATACTGTTAATTTGGCAATCTATGTGTCATCTGCAGTGACTCAATACAGATCAGATCCGGGAAATAAGACATCACGGACAAGATGGTGTGCGGCTACTTCTCATCAGCTGTTCTTTCAGTGTAAGAAAATTTTCCTTTTTAAAGAACTGTAAATAGGAGTCTGGAACTGTTATATATTACCATTCGGATTGGAGCTACTTTCCTTCTCCCTCGACGGATAATGATATTGTGGTTAGGAAAAAATCATTGTACAGATGGCTGGGAGATAAGTTCATGTTTTTTGAAGATGGCAGAATCTGCCCAACTAAGGTCTTGTACCATTTTGTTTTAGTATTGGGTTCACAGCAGCAGCTCACAACTTACTAAATCCGCTGTGCTGCTGATATTGCTGTAAGTAATTACTTTTATACTTGCATCAAATTAAAGAAATCTATTCAACCTGTACTCGTTAATTCTTCTGGACTATGATTGGAGCTGTGCATTTTAGATAATTAGCGATAGGCTAATTTTTCGTTAATTATACTTTTAATAGTATCCACAATACGTCCGCAAATAGACGTGACTTGGTGGTGTAGGGTTCATGATCTCACATTGAGGTCGTGGGTTCAAATTCAGGGAGTGCGTTCCTTGTAAGAGTTTGGAGACCGCCGGGGTTTTACTTGTTATGCTTAGAGTCCGGAATTGGTGATTTGGCATTATTATCCTTCATTATTGTAAGTTTTGATATTACCTAATTAATCTCTAATCAATATTCATTAAAATTAATAATCATTCCATTCCGGGGTGTACCTTTTCGGCCCAATTTTTCTTTAATATTTACAGTGTGTTCTTTAATTTAACCTTTGAAATACAAATTTTTATATGGGGATGAGGAATTTTAATTAGTGCTAATTAAGGATCAAAACATACGATGGGCAATTAATGGTCATTTTTCTGAAGAAGATTTCAGCAAATCAGCTTACAATAATAATAATAAAAAAATCTTAAAATTGATCGATGACAAATGAAAGTAACATGTCAAAATATCGAGACAAAACACAGCTCACAAGATATTGATATTAAATTGATTTGTTATTTTCATTTTCAAATTTTCTCCATTTCTTTCATGGCAACTTCTCGATAATATACTTTTCTTGCACGTAAAGATATATGAGGATTAATGCTAGCTACTTAATTAAATCACAAGTCAAGAAGATTATCATCTATAATAAAGTCATAATCTCATCAATTATTTGTATCACTTGATATATAATAAGGTCTCTTGTTATTAATGGTCATGGATTTTTGTATCACACGTATACATAAATAAAAACAAAAAACAAATAAAATTCCCCCTTTAATTGACAAGAAAAAGCTAAGCTCGTCTTTGAACAATATTCATAAAGTGTCCCAGATGTGATTTGGTGACATAAAATTTAGGATTTTATTATTCAAATCTTAAGTTCGAATCAAGAAAATATATTTTTTTTTATAAAAGTCTTAGATAGCCGAAAATTTAACTTGATTCGCTTAATTCCAAATCGGATAATTTAACAGTAAAATTTCGAACGTTTAAAAAAAAAATAGTGTCTCTGTCTTCTTTAAAGCCAAAGACCAAACTTTACTCCTCAATGGGGTTCTTTCAACTACTTTGGACAGTCCAAAATATATACGTATCTCTTATTGGCTGCTTCCTTTTCCATTTAATGTGTATCACTTTCATATTCTCAACTACTATTTAAACAGGGGAAAATAACATCCAGGCCCCTAAAATTTACCTAATGTACATGTAGACGCTTAGAGTTTTAAGAATAGACAAACATACTCGTTTAATCTCATGTCCAGTCACCGCAACGCTGAGTTTATGCTCAGAAGTGTACCAGCGCCGCCACTCCAAGTTACTGACGGCAAAGTGATATTTTTTAGTTTTTTAGTTCATTGTATTAAACTTCTCTTTTCGATAGATTCCGATTAATATATGATTTGCCAATATAATTAGAATATAAGATTTTATTTTCTAAACTAATTGTCTACTTGTAAATTAAGAAAAGGCTTTTCCCCTCTAATTAATGATAGAGAAATGACTTGTTCTAAATATTTGACCTTCCAACGAACGATTGATAAAATGTAGCTATTTTTGAATTATGAGCCTCTTCCAGCTTTTCATAAAACTAGCATAAAGCCCGCGTTATATGTGGACTTTTTTCGAGTCAAAATATTTATTTTCTTGTGTTAGTTCATGTCATTTGCGGTTTAGTGTCAATTTTAGTGTATGATATTGTTAAATGGAAGTGTCTTTTTTTATGTTAGAAAATAAGATGTATATTACGGAAAATTCAATGATATGTAAATAGATGGACATTAACCAAATGTCCATAATTTGATATGTTAAAAGGATATCTTAAAATTAAATTCTCTCGAAAACGTAGCATCAATAGTAAGAGTTATATTAATGACTTGAAGAAAATATATGAACTCAATCAAAGCTTTTTTTTGGGTAAGTAGTAATGAGATTATGAAAGATGCATTATCTAAAAGAAAGCTTGATTGATTGCACCCAAAATTACATAACCAAGCCAAATATATTTTAAATTCAAAGGACAAAAAAATTGAAACATAAAAAAAAAAAAAAAAGTTATTCTCTGAGTTCCTTAAATTCCATAGCTCCATCATACAACCCATCGAATTAAAGAAAAACAAACAAAGGCATAAATCAGAAAACCACAAACAGTCATTGCATGTAAGGGTGAGCACGGTTCCGGTTCTACCCGGAACCGGACCAGTTTTTCGGGTTTGGAACTGGAACCGGTTGTAATCGGGTAGGTTCCGGTTCCAAAATGGTCGGAACCGGAACCGGACCATGGAACCGGTTTATATGAACATATAACCATACAGACATTTTATTAGCACTGCGAATCCTGCAACATAATGAACAAATATTGAGAATTTTTTTTTCAAACAAGTATGTTTTGCATGAGCCAAAATTATGGACGTGAAGAATTGCTTACTTGATCAGCATGCATTTTCTTCACAAATATCTTAAATATCTTGAAATTATTTTCCACTAACGGTCATCCGATAAACGAAGGTATGTCACCCCAAGGTTTCACAACTAAGCAACTTAATGCACTGATAACTTGCCTAATTGTAAATGAAAACAGAAAGGGTAATGATGCCGATGAGCATTAAAAGTCTAAAACTTTATTTTCTTCGTTCTTGAGCTTCTGCACTCCGATTTGGTCCCCGTTTTTTCCTACGGACTCGTATCGGAATGTAGTTTTCATTAAAATATTTTAAAATAGGGTAATTCAGAACCGGACTGGAACCGGATTGGAACCGAATAATAGGGTACCCTGTTTAATTGTGTAGGTTCTGGTTCCACTTAGTGCGGAATCGAATTTTTCCGGATAGGTTCCGGTTCCATGAGGAACCGAAACTGATTTTGCTCACCCCTAATTGCATGTAAGAACATACCTGGATCAAAAAAGTCAGTATAATATTTACCCAAATTGTTTTAAAAAAATAATTGATTATATGCCTGCACTTGTAGTCCTCACTGTCTGCAGGATTTGCAATTGATTGCTTAATCTTCTCTAGTTTTTTTTTTAATTTTTTTTGGAATGGTTGGAAATTTTATCGTCAAACCACTCTTTTCGGGTTTAAACGGAGCAGATAAAACTCCCGACTGTCAGAGGTTCTTACAAGAAACGCATTCGCTGGATTCGAACCAGTATCTCAATGTGAGATACTGAACCCTACACCATCAAACCACGCTCCTTGGGGACTTAATCCATTCTAGTTCTTGTTGCTGCAGCTTCTCAAAATTCTCCTCCTTTACATCAATGTTTCGTGAATTATTTTAATCTGGTCCTTGAAGATATATTTGCTCATGAAAATCCATCTTGTAGTGTAAAAAATTTAGAACAATCAGTCGAATCTAAACAAAGGTAAATGACAATAAGAATACTATCAATGTTTATTCATCTCTGAAATAGAAGTTTATTTCGGAGTGAAAATGCTCGTCTCAATAATTTTTTTATCTTTATCTGTCCTTACAGTACACATAAAGTCCACATGAATCTTACATGAGCCAGACCATGTATGTACGTTTAGACTTCAGTCTACACAAAATCCGTATTCAATTAAAAGACATCATATTTTTTTTTTTTATCTTTATCTATATTTACAATCCACATAAACTTTGTATATATATATATATTTATTTACGTGTGTTTCTAGAATTATAATTAGCAAAAGTAGGGATGATAGAAAAGTCCGGGCTATATATATATATATATATAAAAACAGGTCGTGTCGCGATGCGCACTATCCTGCGTCACCAGCGCGCATTGCGACGCCCAAAAATTTTAACTACTGCCTGATCATCACATTTTTCCTAAACGGGTCGGATAAAACGCGGGCCCAGACCGACAGACGCTCAAACCAGACTTATAAAAATTTAGGCACGGTCCGACCCATTACCACACTTAGAAAAAAGTAAAGCTTAGGGTTTTGGTTTTTGGAAAAGAAGAGGTCGTCGGTGATTATTGCTTTCATTAATTAATGAAAATCGGTTTGTTCATGCATGTGACTTCTTGTAGGGGGTTGGGTGAGGAACCCTAAAATTTAATTGCCTGCCTCATACGGCATCGTTTTATTTGTCACTCTTTAAAAGTCATTTGATATAAATTTCGAGTTATTGATATTACATAATCGAATGAAAGAGTAATATTGGCTATCAAATTCGCAGCTAATTATATAAATTTTGAGTGATAATTTATGTCAATGTTTTAGTTCAATTTTTTTAAAAGTAAAAATAGCATAAACTTTAAACTAAACTGTACGTCCTCAATATTTTAAGTTAAAATAGCTTAATCCTGGAATTAAACTGCCACTAATATTTTAAGTTAAAAATAGTCTAATTAAAATAGTCTAACCCTTAACTAACAAGACAATCTGTTGATTCTTTCCCATTTGATTGAATCATAGGTGCAATGACTTATTTCACGAGAGGGGTCTTTGGCTCAAATTTAGGATATGGGTGACAAAATGAATTGACGAATCGAATCAAAATGTGATGGATTCGTATTCAATTCGTTTATTAAACGAATCTTAATATCCGGATTCGTATTCGATTCATTTATTAAACGAATCGAATACGAATATTCGTTTAGTCATGATATTATTCAATAACATAAATTAGCATAATTTATTTACATTAATTTTTCATAAATATATACATATGAAATACGTAATTAATATATTTACTAAAAATAACTCATCAAATATCAATAATATTATTTTTCTATGATAATTAGTCATAATTTCTCAAATCTTAATTGAAAAATAACAATAATCAGAAAAAAGAAAATAATTAAACGAATAAACGAATCAATGAGTTTAAATTCGTATTTGATTAATTAATATACGAATCGAATCGAAATGCTTATTTATTAATCGAATTCATTTTTTCGAACCCGTATTCGTTTTAAAGCGAATCGAACGAATAAGCGAATTTTAACTCAAATTAGCACCCCTATCGATGAAATTGATGAATGTTACATCATATTCATCTCCAAGCTCCAATAACTACTCTAAAAGGCTTTGGTTTGAGCACTGTACCGGGCAAATTTTATTGTTTCACCAGTCGGAGTAAAAATTTGTGATTGGATTTTGTGAAAGAATAGTTGCTCAATCGATATAAAAATGACGTGCACAATTTCAAAATATGGTGGGCAGCATTAAATAGAGCATATGGACAATAATACATGTAAGTAGGGGGACCCCCATGATATTGTGCAACAGTATAGTTTCCAGAGAAGGTAGAAAATAAATCAAATTAAGGGTAGCTAGCTAGACCCATGTGTGCTTTAAATCCTATATTTTTAATTGATACGACCATACTCTTCTCTTGTTATAGGTGAGATGAGTGTGAGTTCCAAGAAAATCAAAACTTGTGTTCTGGAAAAACCAAACTTGTCAAATGTTTGAAAGTTTTATGTGTTGAGTTACTGGTATAGGGTGGAAGCGAGCCGAGTAGTGTCCGGCTTGATTTGGCTCGATAATTATTTATATGAGTTCGATTCGAGTTTTATATGTATAGTTCGAATTCGACTCAATAAGAAAAATATTGTGATTGAGCTCGACTCGAATTCGACTACTAAATAATTCAGCCTGGTTCGAGCTTGATTAATTTTTTTTAAAAAAAAAATCAAGTTTTTTTATTTTTTATGTACTCCAAATTTTAAATAATTTCCCTACAAAATTAAAATATTTGTGACCTATGTATATAGTGTTTGTGAGTCAAAAACAACTCAAATCGAACTTTCGTGAGTCAATCTCGTTTAATAATGGAATTATTATTTTCGAGTTTAAATAGCTCATTTATTAAACGATACCACTTATGAATTTAGAAATTTAATATTGTACTAGGCTAAACCTATCAGGTAAATACAAGTAGTAGTTCATTTGATGAGTGTATTCTATATAAAAATATAATGGAAAATAATAATAAACAGTAAATATTATTGAAGTTATTTGTGAGAATAAAAATTATTTATAATTCATAAAATTATATTTTAAAAAATTAAAAAATTAAGGGTTTATATGAAATTTTACTGGAACAAACCTGAAGGTTGGCCCCTGCTTGCTTCGCCTTTGTTTGGGAAAGGATTTAGCAAATGGTGTTTAAATATTTCCTATGATCGTGGTTTGGTGGTGTAGGGTTTAAGATTTTATATTGAGATTTTGAGTTCGAATTCAGAAAGTACGTTTTTTTTCAGAGCTTGAGAATTGAGATAGTCAGAAATTTTACATATTCCGCTTAAATCCGAAAAAAATGATTTGACAACGAGATTTCTAACGATTCTAAAAAAATGGTGTTTAAATTTAATTATTGTGCAAGGCGTTCCATCTTAGTTAGTAAGCTGAGGTGGTATGTAATTTTTCTCGTGGATTCGACAAATGTTTTCTTTTTTATCGTGTCAGAATTATAGTTTAATTTAGTCAGGGAGACTCGAACATTAAATTTTCAGGTCAAACTTAAAATAATATTTTATGTTTCGTTAAGGGAAAATCGCACATGATGATTCTTGAGCACTGTGTAGCCATGGGCATTATCGGATTCGGATTGAATCGGACCGAATCCGAATCCGATCCGATAAATTCATTGAAATTTGATTCGATCGGACTTGATCTGCTTATCAAATTCGATCCGATCCGATCGGATCGGATCGAACCAATCCGATCCGAAATCATTCGCATCAGATTAGTTTGATTCGATAAGTGGTCTGACTTCGGAATAATATCCGAAATTTGATAATGATCCGAAGAAGACCTAATTAACTTAGGTATAATATGCAAAACGACGTCGTTTAAGATACTCCAAAACGACGTCGTTTTGCATATTAAAAAAAGTAAAAAAAATAAATCGATCGGATCGGATCGGATTGTTTCCGATCCGGTCCGAAATCCATCAAACCGCTACCACTACATTCGATCGGATCAAATAATCAGATCCGATCCGATGCCCACCCCTAGCACTGTGTATATAAACTTGAAGTAATTATTCACTACTAAGCTAGCTTTTTAGCATGTGCTAAGCAGATATAGACTTAATTACAAGGGAGCTCACACTATCTTTTCACATCAAAAGGACTTGATAGAAAGATTGATTCTCACATTGATTTAGTTTTTAGTTTAATTAGGCCCATAAATTATAAAATTTATATTAATTAGACTCTTAAACGTCTAGAGTAGTTATCATTAGTTGACTAAGAAAACTTGAAGGTATATGCTCAATCATAGATATTTATGCTTCAATATTTATTTTTTTTTGAAAACGATGAAAATCCCGTCGTCAAATCACCTGACCCGAACTTAAGTGGAATAAGTAAAATCTCAGACTGTCTCAGATTCTTATAAGAAATGCATAATCTGAACTCGAACTCATGACTTGACAATCAAATCATAAACCATTCTCAATCAATCAAATCATATGTATTCTAAAAGAAAAAATATAGTTTATTCTTAAGAGTTAGTGAGAGAGTTGTAGTTCTCCTATTCTAAGAGAATGTGAGATTGTTCACTCCTTATATTTAGAGAGAAGTTGTAAAATTCTTTTCATTATAGTGAAATCCTTCTACATTTGCTCGTGAATATTTCTCTCACATTGAGAGTTTTACCACGTTAAATCTGTCTCATTGTTTTATTTTATTGTTAAGATTTATGGTAAACTAAGTATCCTAATTATTATTGTATTGTTATATGGTAGACAACACCTCCTAAACTAATCATTATTCTCAATTTCACTTTACTTACGTGTCAGCTTCAATCCACGATCCCCTAACAACCATACCATTAATAAATACTAGCACATACATATGCAAGTTTAATCACATGATTATCCTACCATATTATATCCATGATAAATCACTATAGTCTATAGTGTACCTTTTTTTTTTTGCATCTTCCATGAGATCGAGGCTTGTTATGCAACAAAATTATAACCACAAAACTGCACCATAGTGTCATTGTTATTATAACCAAAATAATAATAATAATAATAATAATAATAGTATTAGATAGAAAGTTATGCATCAAGTGTGTTTTCCAACTCGATTGTCACATTGTTTTTTTTTTTTTTAATCAAGATAGAGACATGAACTGTTGTTTTTTCAAGTGATAATATATATATGGATGAATATAAAGTTACCCTTTTAGGGTTTTTGGTTTCCTTACTCATTTGAAAATGAAAATTTTTGGTGCATATGCATGATGATGTCTTTACATATTTGCAATTTGGTCCATTTACTTTATAATATCTAACATTGCAGTGGGATTACCATATGCTTATAAAAATCCTTATCATGTACCGACGTTTGTGCTTTACTGCTTTTATAATTATAAGAATCAAGACGTCTGCTAGACATAACGACTGAATAATAACTAAATAAAAAGGAACCCTAGAGCATTAGTTAGTTCTTAAATTGATAGTTATCTTAAAGGTAGGATTTGTTTATTTGTTTGTAAGTAGGTCTCAACTTAGTTAAAGTCTAAAATCATTAAAAGAAAACGGTTTTTTAACGTCGCCAAATGTCGACGTTAAAAGAAGAAAAATATCGACGTTAAAAGTTTTAACGTCGAACTATGGTGACGCATAAAATTGATGCTAACTGGTCGCGAAAGATTTTAATGTTGACAATCGACGCTAAATTTTAACATTTAACGTCGCCAATTCATAATCATCGACACTAATTCACTAAATCTATTAAAAATTATTAAACAAATAAAATATTATTAAAATATATTTTATTATCAATAATTATATTTAACGTCGACTAAGTTTAGGCGACGTTAACTCTTTGAAATGAAATTTCTGCAACTATCTGGAAAAAATATATTATGGGACTCACCCTAAAACCCACCTAACCAACCATGAGTGGGACCCTACAGTTAAATCCTAGTATCACCCTACGGTGGGTCTAAGCTCACATAATAATCCGCATTTATAATTCTACAAATTATTACAATTGATGTGACTTGACCTCGAGAGTTGAAGGTGTAGCATAGTTACCACTAGATTATGACCAATTTATTATTACAAGATGTAAAGAATAATATATGTATGTGTGCGTGTAAATGCACATAAATATTATCAATTATTTATTATTATTATTATTATTATTATTAGAGGGTTTTTAGCGTCGCCTATATTTTTGGCGACGCTAAATGTAATAAATTTAGCATCTCCAAAAATAGGCGATGCTAAATGTGTACATTTTAGCGTCGCCAACTTCATAGATGACGCTAATTAATGATAATAATAATTACATATATTTTAGCGTCGCCTAAAAAAATCGATGCTAAATGTATTACATATAATGTCGCCAAGTAAGATGTTGTTATTTTTAACGCCGCTTATTTTTGACGACGCTAAACGATATATTTAGTGACGATTTTCATGGCGATGCTAAATTTTTGGACGCCGTGATTTTTCTTTTCAATGTCTGAATATAAGAATTGTGTTGTTTATTTTATAAGTATGATGTTGTTTGTTTTCATAATTAAAAAAAAAAAACGTACGAAATATATTAATTTTATATTTATATCCTTATAATTATTACATACAATCATTATAAATTTAAAAGTTAAAAACATAAAAAGTACAGTTAAAATCAAATATATAATCAAGTAATTGACATTAAAATAACATATTAGAAAATTTATTATATATAAAATTATTATGTTGTTGCTCCGCTTTCCACTCTACAAATGAAATAAATCATAAAGTAAAGAAAAATATAAGAAAA
This sequence comes from Zanthoxylum bungeanum, assembly GCA_019454045.1. Classification (NCBI taxonomy): domain Eukaryota; kingdom Viridiplantae; phylum Streptophyta; class Magnoliopsida; order Sapindales; family Rutaceae; genus Zanthoxylum; species Zanthoxylum bungeanum. The sequence goes on along the minus strand of SKCR01032589.1, from coordinate 5,973 downwards.
CGTTAAATTAATATAAGGACAAATAAAAGATTAAGTTTTTTAGGATAGAGGAAATAAATATATTTATATCAAGGTAGTTTTGTAAAATAATCGTTACATAATAGAATTTTTCCAGATTCCGAAGTAAGTCAAATTTTTTTTTTTTTTTTTAATGAAAATAAGAGATAAATTTATAACATACGATCATGATTTGATTTTTTTTTTTAATTAATTAGAAGTAATTGTTTTACAAATTCATCCCCTAATAAGAGCCAAGCCAATGGCTGTGATTACAAGAGTTGAAGGAAAGCCAAATTTCAAATGAGTCCAAAAGGAAAGATTATAGCCTGAGGGCTTAGCTTGACGAGCTTGCTCACACACGATCAAATTTGCAGCTGAACCCAACAACGACAAGTTTCCGGCAACCGTACTCACCCATGCCAATATAAGCCAAGCCTTCTTCTCTTCACTATTTGATATTGCTACTGCTGATGCTGCCACTCTTGCTCCAAGCAATAGCACTAAAATGACAACGTTTGAAATAATGAGATCGTATATCTAGCGTGATAATCAAGTGTTATGTATATCGGGACGTTTTAATGATATGCATGATAACATTTGAAATAATGAGATCGTATCTAGCGCGATAGTCAGGTGTTATTTACGTCGGGACGTTTTAATGATATGCATGAACTAAGTAACTAACTTACCGGTAGGTACATTTGAAGCAACATTTGAAAGAAGAAGAATCACAATTGCGAGAATTGAAATGCCGCCAATATGATTGATTCTTGCATGGGGCTCCATAAGTGTCCATAGAGTGCTTGGTATACCTGTCTTGTTAAAACCTTCGACCGTAATAAACATGCCACAGAAGAATAATAAGAGAGAATATGAAACCTGTTGAGTCAAAAATGAGACACAAAGATGAGTAAGGATTCCGGTTTTGTATTGGAGTATGTGTTTTTCTTATCTTTTACGAGGACTTATTCATATTACCTTATCGAGACATGGACCGGCGTCCTTGAAATCAAGAATTATAAGCACAAGTGCTGCTGTTAGAGCTGTCCATGACATGTTTAATCCCACAAGGAAAGCAATCAGCATCCCAAGGATAACGAGGTATACACAAGTCTTCCATGAGACTCGCTTCCATCTTTGAGTCTTTTCTTTCTTTTCTTCAGTGAGCTTCTGTGGCAGTGGCACCTCCCCAAGTTCAATATCACCACTTGCAATTGCTTTCTTTGTGGACTCAACTTCGCCACCATTCCAATTCTGTATATCATTTTCGCTTAAACTCCTACGACTTTTAAAGTTTCCACTCTTGTTTTGGTTGATACTGATAGATGTAGGATTTGATGATGATGATGATGATGATGATATAGACATAGGTGAGAAACAATGTTGAATTGTCGCAAGTTCTTCAGGAATTGCTTCTGGAAAAGCACTTTCTTCATCCTTTTTAACAGACAAGACTCTCCAATACATGCATAAAAGAATCAAAGTGTTGACAAAGACACCAACAAGCATTGAAGGGAGGATTCCCAATAAGAAATCCCCAAATGAGATGCCACTTTGTAAGGCAATAACCAAGTTTTGTGGGTTGCCAATTGGAGTAGCAGAGGAACCAACATTAGCACTAGAGGCCAAGGCTAGCAAAAAAGGATGAGGAGAAACACCATTTTCTCTAGCAATTTTTAGAATGAATTCAGTAAGGATGACACAACATGTATCATTTGTGAATACAGCACTTGAAATGGCAGAAATGAAGCAGATTCTACAGAGCAAGTCCTTTGCACCGCGACTTCGCCATGAAAGAAACAAGCCCAAGTACTTAAACATGCCGGCTCTTTCAAGGTAAAAGCTCACAACCATGGTGCCAAAGAGGAGACCAAGGACTGAGAGATCAATGGCAGCAAATGCTTCCTCTGGTTTGATGACTCTGAAGATGATCATGAGCATGGCTCCAAGGAGAGCACCTGCAGTTCTCCCAATTGGAAGAAATGGAACTGCAGGGAAAACTGCCAAAACCCAGAAAACTACAAAAGCAAATGAACCCAGAACTACATTTTCAGTGGAAGCCAAGACCATCTCTGCAACTTTTGAAAACCTTAACCTTATGAACTAAGAGATAATTTCTATCACTCTAGTGCTTTGCTTAATGCTAATCTTTATAGATTAGGAGAATATACTGTGGCCCTGAAAGAAACAAGAAAATGCATTCACACACATTACTACCAACCAATTATAGGCCTACTACCATGTTTAGGTGGGCGGCCAGAGACGGAACTCTAATTTAAGTCAAAATTATTAATTAATAATAGTATCTAAAAATATTTAGAGGCCACACCACAAATTTTTTTCCATAAATGAGGGCCCTAGGCTGGGATAAGCTCCAATTACTTGGAGACAGACAACAACACCAGTAAAATGAAAAATTGAGAAAATAAAGTTTTTCAAAACTACTGAGCACGTACCGAAAGTGATCCACTTCAGTGGCTTGAGCTTTTTCCTTTCCAATCAAATATTTGAATGGTGAAAAAAAATGTTAATTTGCAGGAAAATAAATCAATGGTTTGCCAACTGACATGCATGAGTTTGACAGCCTCGATCTTATAATAATAACAAATGATTCGTTATAAGAACGTACATGAGAATATGATATATTTTATTGCTCCAAAGGCCACATTTGAAGTAGTTGGATTATCTTGGTCAGTCTCAGTGGACATATACAAAGGAAAAAAAAAATAACAGTGGAAGAAGAGGTTCGCAAACGATATAGGTTTTATTCAGAAATAAGGATTCAGTATTGAGTTGAATTTGTATTGAATACGAAATCAATTATTAATATTGTTAGGTTTATTCTCCGTAAATCTCCACCAAGACTTGAACCTTTTACAAAGCTTCAAGGCTACACAGTCGCACACAATCACAAAGGAAAAAGAACATGTAAGATTTTACCGTGGTTCGCCTGAGTGATCTCAGACTACATCCATGTTGAGCTCCGAAAATGGAGCCCGCTGCACAATCGCACACAATCACAAAAAGAACATGCAAGATTTTATTATGGTTCACCTGAGTGAACTCATACTATATCCACGTTGAACTCCGAAAATGGAGCCGCTGCACTAGAAACAAGTTGTTACAACCCTCTTTACAAGATTCACACCCTCACAGTACAAGATCCCAGAGATCAAGAACCCTCGCTAACAAGGAAGTGTCAATCTTAACCCTAAACCTAATTACACCATTTTCTAATCTACAAAGACAAGAAAAAGAATCACTGTAATTAATATACACAAGGAAATCACTATAATTGATCTACACAAAGATTACACAAGTAGTAGCCTGAGAGTCTTTAAGCACTGAGAGAGAAATTAGAGAAGATGAAGAAAATACTTTCTGAATGTTGTAACGCATATTCGAGGTAAAAGAGAATGCTTTTATATGTAGGTTAACTGAAGAGTTAGGGTGGAGATATGTCCACGTGTATTTTATCAACGATCAGAATCCTCAAACCACTTAAAATAATACGACAAATCGTGTGGGCTATCTTCCTTAAAACCACAAGTGAAACTCAATCTGTTAGATGCTTCACTTTTAACAAATATTTATTTAATGTAAGTCACTTATGGATCTCACTAAAACTCATCTCACTTGATCCTAATTCTTTATTCAGTTGCAGGGGAAGCTTTCTTACAATTCAAAGTTACACCAATTCCTTGTTTAGCTAAAAAAAGTTACAAGCTTGGACAAGATGGATCCACTTTTGTAATGGGTTGCCAGCAGCTAAATGCGTCCATGAGAAGATAAAATTATCAGGTTTATGATGGCAATCAGTGGAAAACAAGATTGACAAGTGATTAATTGGCTCATGCCACAGAGCTCCACATCAATGCCATGATTTAGACCAATGCCATGGAACGAAACTTGTCCCAATTGTTGATTGGACCTTAAATGTGAGTGAAAGATCAACCCACCAACTTGTTAGGGCACCGGTAGCCCATACTTTAAAGCTGATTTTATTACTACAGTAGCTTCCCCTCCTACTCGAACACAGTCACAATATTGATTTAATATATATAAAAAAATTGATTTTCATAAAAAAAAAAAATTTGATAAATAGTTCTCATTTTAACATGAGGAACTAAATTATCTCATTAATAATCTAATTTTTTTATTAAATTATAATATATATTTTAACAAATATAAAATTAAACAAAGAAATGATTGCCCCCACTCGTTTATACGTGGCTCTACCATGGCTAGGCAATGATAATCAGTATCAGATTTAGTATGGGCTACCGGTGCCCTAACAAGTTGATTTAATATATATAAAAAAATGATTTTCATAAAAAAAATTGATAAATATTTTTCATTTTAACATGAGAAATTAAATTATCTCATTAATAATCTAAATTTTTTATTAAATTATAATACATAATTTAAAAAATATAAGATTAAACAAAGAAACGATTGCTGACACTGCCACTACATCTTTTCTAAATGGCTAGGCAATGATAATAAGATTTAGTAATTACGATAAAAAAAATTAAAAATACTATATACTTGTAGGAGTAAAATTTTGGTGCAACATAGACATGAGTGATGTGGTATCACCAACAAATTAGTAGATAACATATATGATTTAATTTCCATATTTTTAGTTGTTTTTTACTATTTTAACACGCATGGCAATAAATGATTGGATTGTTACACCGATGATGTGGTACCTGCTAAGCGAAGAAATAATTACAGAACTTGTCAACACTTGACAATATGTATGATAATAGTATTAGTATCATCTTCACTCTTTACCATTTACTAATCAAAATCCCCAACTTGAACTCTGCAAAACCTCCACAGTTTACTGAGACTTGCGCGTCACAAACATCTTGTTGCCTCCAAATGACAAATTGGTTATCTTTGATCCTCCAATCTCATTCACTCTTCCCATCAAATTCTTTCTAAACACCCTCTCCTCTAACAATTCATTACTTTTTCTTGGTTGGCATGGCACTCAATCTTCCACCCAGTTCCTTCTTTCTTCTTCCCATTGACCACTTTCCTCCTGTCACCTAGGCAAACCCATTCACTCGCATCTCCTAATTTTCTCAAGTCCATATAAGAAACCACACCTAAATTGATACCAACTTTGTAAATCGCCGACAAATTATCAAACACCGTTACATCAGAAAAGCAATCAACCTCATCCTTAACCTCACACACTACATTACCTGACCTTATATCCCAAAATTTAATATTCCCCATTACCTTCGAAATATCACTATGAGACCCAGATGCCATAAGCATATTATAACTTGAAACCCACCTCAATTTTGTAGCTGGGAAAGCAGAGGCATGGAAGCACAATTTCTTTAATTGCACAAATCCTCAGCCTAAGCACACCAAAAATGACACTGAGACGCTGTAAATTTCTTTCTCGTATCATTTCATATTGCATGAGAACTGAGAACTGCAAGTTTAAATCACTACAGCTAAAAATCCACTTCTATCTTTAGCAGCATCCTTGATTATTATCACTATTTATTTGATCATTATTTACATTACATACCGAAAGGATGAAAAGACAGATAAAAAATGCTGCGGTAATGGTCTTTTGGCAGCCTAAGCTATTCTTATATGTAGGCAAAATTTTCTAACCTGCCCTGTTTTGAGGTCACAACGGACTTGAAAAACAGCGTCATGTGTAGCTAGCGTGTGCCATGCTGTATCTAAGACCTGTCCATCTATCTAAAACACTCAAACTATCTAATTTTTTTTGGCGTCAATAACTAGTTTGCGATCCCTAGTTCATGCCACGAACAATGTTCAATAAACATGGAGACGTCAAGAGTTTGGCATACTAGTTACCTCACACCTGGATGTATCATGGGGAAGAAGGCCCAGTTCTTGATGGCCTTGCTTTCCATTCCGACCACATTTTCGTTTGCCCACCAGTCAGACGCAACATTAGGCGGATGAGAATCTCCA
>SKCR01032588.1:0-32872 GCA_019454045.1 Zanthoxylum bungeanum | reverse complement strand
ATACGACTCAATGTCCGTTGCGACGCTTTTGCAACTGTATCATGACTAATCATTCTAGGGTCATTACGTCTTTACCATATAAAAGATTAGATTATATTATAGAAACTGCATATATTATTACTAATAATAATGTTTTACAGAAGTATTTAACAAAATACAACCGGGAATTGGCGCTCTGAGCACCAACCCCAATTATATCTTATCAAATAAATATTATTTAATTAATTAAAAGTTAATTAATTTAATAATGATTAATTAATTAATTAACTAATATAATTAATTGGAATATTCTTGGAATATTCCAAGCTTACAAAGTAAGCTTTAAGTGTTGGCAAAATTATAGCTAAGTAGTAGAGTGATACTTGGATTAATTTTTGGCTAAACTTTATTAAAGTGTCATGACCAAAATATCCTTCCTTTTTATAAGTAGCCATTTTTGGCCAACTTTAGAATAAGAAATATTTGTTTTTCCATTTTAAAAGTTATGGCTTAGTGTTCAAGAGAGGAAAATTAGGGCTTTTAATTTGGTTTGATCAAGCTCAAATTAGAATATGGATGGATTATGAGCTGAATCAAAAGCTGATAAGGGAACTAAGGTAATTCTTATTATCCTTTGGATTGTAAATTTTTCTACAATTAGTTCCTAATTGGTTGCATAAGATGTAGTAAGATTCATAGTTGTTTGATGTATTTAGGATGATAGAAAGCAAATTTAGGCCCTTGATATGCATGTGTAAAATAAATTAGGCTAATAGTGTAAAAAAGCATAATTACGGTATAGGACACCAAATTACCGTTATAGAGTTACTTAAGTCATTTCTTGTTACCAAGAATTATTTTAGAGTGACTTTGTGGTGGCGATCCTTCTTGGTACATTTTTGCATTTGTTAATTACATGAATTTTGAATTAATTAGGTATTAATGTGATTAATTGTGTAATTCAGGTGTTATGCATTATAGGAAAAATCCCGGAATTTTCGGAATTGCTCCGGAAGCGTTTTGGGAATTTTCCAAAAATTCGCATAAAGGGAAAATCATAATTTATTGAAAATTATGAATTTTGGCCATTACTACAGTACTTTAAGGACTGTGCCAGTGCGTAAAGTATGTAGAAAAATTCTCAAAAATTTTGGAATTTTTTTCGCAAGCGTTTGAGGAATTTTCCGTACTAGGGCAAAATGGTAAATTATTGAAATTACCATAATCAGCCACTACTATAGTAGCAATGGCTGGTCGGGTTTCACAAATGATCTGGTTGTCAAGTTATTCTAGTCAGTCGGTTCGGTGAACCGGTAATGGTTAACGTGTAACAGTAGAAAGCATTTCCGAAAAATTTGTTATAAGTCTTTATGCGTAATCACTCTTTAATATTTGATATTAATGAGTGATATAAGTGAAATTAAGATAAATTATAGGTATATGATGCCGATTAATTTATCAGAATTAAAGATATTTTAAAAGTCGATTTTATCCGCTGACGTGTTTTTGCACTTTTGCTCCAACAAATACATGTAGTTTATTTTTTAGTTCAATTTGATATAGTATATATATTATCTCGTACACACACATGTTACGTTCTTGAGAACATCCTTATTGGAACTTGACTATATGTGTGTGTATATATCATGGATTTTTATTTTGATTTAAATATTTAATACTAAAATCGATCTATTTTGAGTTACGCTATTACAAAGTTATAACATAGCATACTATATATTATACGTACCTAATAAATTTGATCGAATGATTTTCAATGATTTCTTAGGGAGATTTGTGTTTTCCAACCCTAATCTCTTGAAAAAAAAAATACTATATATATTATTCATAGGATTTTTTATGATAAAATTTAGAAATTTGTTAAAATTTTTATATTTTTCATTCTAAAACATTTTAAAATCCATGACAAATAGTAGATTGTTTTTTGGGATAACTATTTTTTTGTCCTTATAAATTTTGCGATTTTTACAATCAAGTCCTAAAATATTTTTTTTTATAATTTAATATCATAAGTGAGTAAGTATCATTCATTAGTTCTAGTCCGTTAACCCAAATGGAAGCCGCTGATGTGACTTAACGGACTAAAACTAACGAAATGATACCTACGCACTTATAGGACTAAATTGTAAAAAGAAAATTCTTTTAGGACTTGATTGTAAAAATTACAAAATTTATAAGACTAAAAAAAAATTATCCCTATTTTAAAAGTGATCACATGGGTTAATAGACTAAGACTAATCAGATGATACTTACTCGCCTATAAGAATAAATTATTAAAAAAAAAAATTAGGAGTTGATGTTAAAAAATGTAAAACTTATTAAGATTAAAAAATCGTTCTCATTAATTATTCCAAGTAATCGAAAGAAAACTTTTTCTACAAGGCTCTTATAGTTTGCGAGAAAAGAAACGGTTCTTAACAGATTAGTAGAAATTCTCGAATTTCGATTGAAATTCGGAATCTCATATCATTCAATATAATATTTGAGGTAATTTTTTATTTTGATTAAAAAATCAAATAAAAATGGAAGACGGATTTTTTAGAGATGGGATACCCTAATTCTTAAACACGAGAAATTTCGGAAGGAGAGTAATGATATACTTAAATAATTAAGCACATAATCAAAAAATAAAAATAAAAATCTCACTAGAGAAATAAAATTATTTTTACTTTTTATGTGATGTACCTATATTATTTTTCTTTATTCTAATCTAACCGCAAAAAGGACCAGTCACTCCGCCCTTTTATACACGTGTCAATTCTTCAATCACCATTAAAACCCTAGGCTAAAAATAAAGCAATCATACTTGTTGGTGTGGGCCCAACAAAATGTTGAAGCACATGCATAATTGACACGTAGATATGCCACGTCGTCATCATCCAAAGCAATCTCACCACCTCAGTTGAATCAGGCGGTCTCCTAGCCGCTATGACCGCTTTAAAAGATTTTCAACTTTTCAATTTTTGATTTTTTGTCGCTCTTGTTTTGTTTAAGCATCAATTAGGGTTTTTTTTAGTCGACACACTCGATCTAAAACGACACCGTACCGCTAAAACCCTAGGTTTTAGATCTTTTAGCTTGAAGCATAAAACCTGAAACTTTCGTTTTGTGATTTTGTTGCGTGAAATTGAAACAACAAAAACAGCAGAATAAGGAGAAATGGATCGTTACCAGAGAGTGGAGAAGCCGAAAGCAGAAACTCCGATAAACGAGAATGAGATTCGCATTACGACTCAAGGAAGAATGAGAAACTACATTACTTACGCCACCACTCTTCTTCAGGTCTCTTCATTTATTTTATTTTATTTTATTTTTTTTGCTTTTCTAATTGATGAATAATGTGAGATACTATACATTTGTTATTGAGTTTGAATAAATTGATTTGATTGATTTAATTAATCACTTATTGAAATTTTAACAGGATAAAGGTTCTAATGAAATTTCTCTCAAAGCTATGGGGAGAGCCATTAACAAGACTGTGATGATTGCTGAATTGATTAAGGTGGGTTCCTAGCTCGTTCCCTAATTTATAGTATGTTCGTAACTGTCGTGCAGCTTCCATGTAATTTTAATAGCACAGTTGATTGTGATTTGTCTGTGTTTGAGTCAATAGTATGAGCGCTGTAATTTGTTTTATTTTTCAGAGAAGGATTGTGGGTCTTCATCAGAACACGGCAATTGGTTCTACGGATATAACAGACACGTGGGAGCCGCTAGAAGAGGGGCTTCTGCCGTAAGAATTTTAGTTTTCTTTATTGTGCATGATTAGTTTATACTGCTTTGTGTTGTGTTGATGGTTATTTTGCTTATGTACTTTTCGTTCATGCAGCTTGGAAACTACTCGTCATGTATCTGTCATAGCTGTTACGTTGTCCAAGAAGGAGCTGGACGCATCTTCCACCGGGTATGTTGGAGTTAAAAATGAATCTAACAAACACTAATTATTATTTTCATTGTTTTCTCTGACAGAACTGCTTATGTATTTGAAAAATAGACAATTTAATGGATTGTAGTAGATTTGGATGTAAATGATAGTCACCTACATATTTGCAAGATCAGGCCTTTTTCTATGATCTCAATGGGTTTCTTTGTTTTCATCAATGTGCTGAAGGATTGCAATTACCTTCAATAGTGAATCTGTATGTTTAGCTGGTCGTATTTGTAAATTCACAATCTTTAGCAAAAGACTAAGTTTTGCCACTTCATGGATAATTTTTTGTGGGTGATTTTGCTGTCTGTAATTCACTTTAAAAAAAAAAAAAAAAAAAAAAAAAAAAAAAAAAATTATTTGTTCAGTTTTTCAATTCAACTGAATTATTTTACTTTTGCAGGTATCAACCTCCTATTCCAGCTGATCAAGTGAAACCATGGGTTGAAAATGATTATGATGGAGGTAAGAGCATCAATTTTTGGTTATTGATTCAATTCTTGTTTGGGATTGTGGTGGATTCTCGAATAATCACATATTTGAGAATCTACTCCCAATTATGTTTGAGTTTTCAAATTGTTTATATCAAACATAGTCGATTTGAGTTGTAGTTGTTCTTTTGTACCCACTACACTGACAAAATAAGTGATTATCAAACATAACTTGGCAGTATATTTTCAAATAAGTCACACACTTGATCTTTTTGAACTTATTGATGGATATGACTTTACTTTTGTGGATGTAGAGGGCTCTTCCGGCATGCATGGAGGACGGGGCGGTCGAGGAAGGGCTAGAAGTGGAGGTAAAATGAACTGCTCTGCTACAATATGCCAATGAGTTAGTTTTTTGATTTTATTTTTTTCCTGATCTGGGAGGGTCAGTTGGAAGTGATTATATAATTCTTGAGTCGTGGGTTGCACAGATTTTAGTTGTTTCTGGCCTTGTTTTTTTACCGAGTACTTTTGAACATTGTACAAAGATGCTTTCTTCCATCTTTGGGTGTGGTATTTTTTGTATATTGGTCATGTAACTAATGTTTTAAAGCTGTAATATAGGGTAAGCATCCTCGATGGTTTTTTGAATTTAAGAGCTTCTATAAGTGAAGACAATTGTTGCCGAAAGTTGTCACGCTAAATTGAAGTCGTAGATAGCTTTTAAGATTAAATGAATTGCAGATTCAATGAAATGGAAGGTTTTTGGTTAGAAAATGAAGTGTACTAAATGTTTTATAACAAAAACCTTTGATAAAAATTTTGCAGAAAAAAACTAATTGAGAATTTAATTAATTGCATAGAAGGGAAACGTTTAGAAGAACAATGAAACTTTTGGAACCACCAATATATGGTTTGCTGAATATTATTTTTTTTCATTACTTGTCTTTGTGCATGAGCATTTTCACATTTTTTCCAGTTTGGTTTTAAATGTTCCTGTTCTTTTTTTCCTCTTTTTTCTATGGATGGAAAGTGGAATATTTTGCTTGTAGCGTGTAGAGCCCTTGTTAGCTGTAATTGAGTCTGCTTGTAATCAATAGCACTGGTAGTTTGCCAAGACGGATTCCAACCTTGTATTAGAAATATTTATCTGAATTCGCTAATACCTCTTTGTTTTGCCTGCCACAATTCCGTCCACCTATTTGCTTATTTTTGCAGTTTACAAGCTTTTACTTTAATAGCATGATGAAATGATAATTATGATCATTTGGCCTTGTTTGTGATAGTGAATGATAACGGAGTGGTAGAGTACAATGGAGATGGTGGGCATCGGTTTGGTGGCAGAGGTCGAGGGCGTGGAAGAAACCGTGGTGGTTTTCGTGGGCGTGAAAGAGGCTATGGTGGTGGATATATGCAACAAGAATCAGGTGGTTATAATGACTATGGGAGAGGTTTTGCTCCTGCTGAAGGCCGCGGTAAATTTTCACTCTTTTATTGTAAAGTTATTTTTCATAAATACATGTACCAAAACAAATTATTTTTCATGAGTCTGGGTGTAATGGTAAAGTTACTTCATTGTGACCTGAAAGTCACAAGTTCGAGTCACGGAAACACTCTTGTAAAAAAAAAAAAAAACATGGGTAAGTCTGCTTGTTTACGTACACAGTGAATCATCCCCAAAGCCCACATATTGTGACTAATATTTGTATGATGGTACGATCAATTGTGTATATATAAGGTGAATCCATAGTGTTTCTTTGGGTTTTGATAATAGTTTATGGGAATTTTTGGCAAGTTTTCCTCCTTGTGTGTTATGTATTTAATTTATTTCATTTTGCCCTTTAAATATGTAGTCTATTAATTGTAATCGTTTAGTAGTTCCATGGCTATACAAATGCCTAATGCAAATAAAGAAAAATTCTTCTTTAGATATCCTGCGGGTTTCCATCACTTGTTTTGGCATTGGATTTAGCACTAGTGAGTTAAATTGCAGCAAATTCATGGTGGACCATTGCACAACATTTTACAATCTTAGTTCAGTTGATATATACTCATTTTAGATTATGATTTCTTCTACTTTAACTACTTGAAACCTGCAGGGCGAGGCCGCGGACAAGGCAGGTTCAGAGGCCGTGGACGTGGTCGGGGTTTCAGATATGAAGGGCCAATCCAGGCAGCTGCCTGAGCCTAGTCTTTGAGGTATAGATTATGGTTTAGGTTGCAAAATCTGCTGGATGCCTGCTCTGCCAGTTGTGTGCTATTCTAGGAGACACTAGGAAACAAAAAAGTGGCTTTTTCGCCAGTGAAATTTTCAGGCACATTAGTTACAGTGAGCGCTCTCTCATTGTCTATAGTAGCCATGTTTTCGTAGTTTGGAGGTTAGGAATCCTTTTAATTTATGTTGCTTGTAGATTTTTCCATTTTGAGAAATAATAGAGCAGTACATTCTTTCATTTTTTTTCAAAAATTTTAACTGCTGCCATTAAATAGGAAATTAGTTGTGCGTCATTACTTTATTTTTCATCTCCCAAGTTAGCTTACTTTATACATCCAGGGAAAGAGAAAATTTAGAGCTGCAAATGGAGGAATTAGTGGTGATTGAAATCCTTGCTGGGAAAGTTGCTCATTCCGTGTTATAAGAAATGACAATTCCCGGAAGCCGCGTGTGCAGCGTCTGAGAATCCTCATTGTAACTCATTCCCATGCTGGAAAATTTTTGGAAATTTCCTTTTCAATGTCCGGTTATCAAGACTATCTGTTAATAATGCCCACCTGAATTTTTCATGATTAATGTACTTCAAGTAATCAATCAAGGTCTTGTTCGTCAAGAAGATACCAGACATGCATGAACTCCATCAAGATCAGTGTAACTGTAATGAACTCGGCTTCAGCTTCCCACAGGCATCCCTGGACACTCAGCTGCCGTTTGACGATATGAGTCCTCTGATACACAAGGCAATTTAATCAGTTTACAGTGATGGTTTTGAACATTGTAGAGAAGCAAGTGATCAAGTACTTGCCTGAGGATAGCGCCAAGTTGCTCTTTAGAGAGCACAATACGATGAAAGTTGTAAACCTGTGTGGTAAAATCAGTGGTGGTCTGGAAAGGCCTGTGATGGATGTCAATGGTTTGAGTCATCTCCAAGGTGTGAACTATGAATACAATAGCGCCTAATTTTTCCAATTTGACAGTTAGATCTATGGTTTATGATCTTTCGGAGGAAGAGGCAAAAACAGATTGATAGATCTGTTTCGTTTCCAATTACCAGTTTTGGCGGAGAAAACCTCCAGTTCTATCCACGCACAAGCAGCACAACTTAGGTTCTTCTGATGCTTGTCGGCAGCCAAACCGGACCCGGCCAACTTTTCTGGTGATGCTATTTTGAGGAAAGCTGAAGAGCTCTCTGGTTAAAACACTTGTAGATCAGCTCTCTTCTCATTCACTGGTCAAGAGGAGCAACCCCGTAGACAGAAACAATTAACATAATTTTCAGCACAGAAGCTTCGCTGATGATTGATGCTGGTGACAACTTGGTTATTATGTAGAAAATAAAATTGAAATGATCATTAAAAAATTAAATATATCCAATATAACAAAAAAAGCACAAAGAATGTTCCAAAATCCTCATCACTTCAAAAGAAGAAACAGAGAGAGAAACTTAGTATGGGAGTCCCAAAAACTGTTCCAAGAGCATAAAACTTAAATAATTACAATCAAATTGCTTGTATATGGGCTAAAAATAAATTGATCAAAAGCCCAATTAGCCGAAATACATGTCGGTAATAGAATTCAATTCAAACATGCTCTCTCACTCCTTTAAAAACAAACACCGATTTCTAAAATTTCTGGTGTGAAGTGTGATTTGTGAACATAAACATGCCTTTGGTAACATGTTTTTGAGCATCATTTAATAAAATAAATAAATTTGTTCAAATTCCCAGACAAAAATCTTTTTATAAAATAAAAAAATAATAATAAATATTTTTTTTCCTTTTATGATTATGATAAGTATCAACTGAAAGGTTGTACGTATGTGAAATGGAGATGAAGAGCTATTAATTCAACTTTGCATAGAGCTGAAACAAAAATTTTGACGAGGTGAAATTTATAAATAAGATCAAAGGACCAAATAACCCATGTGATTATTTTGGCCAAATTGTTGTAACAAATTTTTTTTTTTTTTGAAAGGGGTTATTACATGTGCATATTCAAGGTGGCGAATCAAAGACGAACAGCTGAGGGCAGCAGGTTTCCGTCCGGCAGCGGCGGCGATGAGGGACAAGTTCCAAAAGATGATCAGAGCTACAGGCAAGCTTCAATAGAATCACAATTGTCACATAATTTTCAAGAAGCAAGAAATGAAATGGAACCATCAGTTTCATCTATGTTGCAGCTGGGTTACAATGAAGCAAGAGATATGTCAGCTATGGTTTCAGCTCTTACAAGAGTTGTTTCTGGTGAAAAAGCTGCTACCCATGTGGAATATTCTGCTTCTGCTTCTCCAGTTTCTGCTTCTGCTTCTGCTTCTGCTTATGCTTATTCAGCTTCTGCTTCTGCTTCTGGCCTTTGGATTGGACAAAAGAGAGGGCGAGAAGAAGCAGAAGCTGCTCAAGTAGATGATTCTTTGCCTAGGGTTTATAGAGGGTTTGGTAATTTCACTGACTCTTCTTCATCATCTGGTGCAATTACTGGTAATTAAGTAATTACCTACTTTTAATTGATTAAATTTCATAATATACTTCATTTGTTTTTCCTTTTTGAATTACACCATACTTTGATGCTCAAAGTAATTAAAGCATATTCAACAAACTACAAATTAATTTCCTCATAAAATTTAAAGATTCAAGAATTGAAAATTCTAAATGAATAACTATTCCATGAAATACCCTTTTTCAAATACTAAAAAAATTAACATAAAATTATCTATTTATGCATGTAAATAATTAAATTAATATTACTTGGCTTCATGTACTTAATCCATTCCATATTCTTATATCCATCTTCATATTTACAGTAACAGAAGATCCCACAGGCACTACTGATGCAGCTCCAGCGACAACCGCCGGAATCTCAACAACCCCATCAACGGAAAGCGGCGGCGAGGAGCGGAGGAGAAGATATAGAGGAGTGAGGCAGAGGCCGTGGGGCAAATGGGCAGCTGAAATTCGAGACCCGCATAAAGCAGCAAGAGTTTGGCTTGGCACATTCGATACTGCAGAAGCTGCAGCAAGAGCTTATGATGAAGCCGCGTTGAGATTCAGAGGCAACAGAGCCAAACTCAATTTCCCAGAAAATGTTAGCCTCATTCCACAACAACAAGTGTTGCAAAATTTTCCCACTAGACAAACACCAAATCTTGCAACAGTAACAACAAATTTTCAGCAGCAGCAACAAACGGCAACAATGCCACAATTTTTTACGTCACATCGGTACCAAGATTACTTTGACTATTCACAATTGTTGCATAATCAACCTACCACTGGCTTGATTGAGCAAATGTTTCAAGCTCAAGCTCAAACTCAAATGGCTTCAATGCAGTTGCCATTGCTATCATCTTCTTCATTTGGGCCATCTTCTTCTGCTGCTGCTTCTTCAATTTCATCATCCTCTGCTTCATTTCCCCTGCTTTTTGGTGACCAGCAGCTTGGATTTTCCCGGCCGCCGCTAAATCAATCTCAGTCTAGTGGGTCAGATTTTACGGTGCCACCGCCGCCGTGGTCACATTACAGTCACTACCCTCCCTCTTCAGGTTCATACTGAACTTAAATTTGAATCCATATGTTTTTTAAAAGAAAAAATAGGGCATTTTTTCCTTTAAATTTTTATAATTATTTGACTGTTTATTTAATTTTCTTAATTCGCATGTAAATTTTGAGTTCTAATATTGTTGTTTGCTGTTAGGAAAACAAAAATGATAAAAATTTAAGTATCTACATTCCTCTCACGGTAGCTATATTGAATTATTGTAGCTCACTGTAGCTACAGGAGGGTTGTAGAAACTTTAAGTATGTATATCATTACTACAGGGAAAAATAGCAAAACTGGTGAAACCAAGTATAACTCCGATAGGGATTTTATTACAAATATTTTTATTTTCATCATAAAATATGTAGAAGATTTCGTTCAATTTTAAAATATGAGGATATTTCACTTTATTATGATAATTGTTGTATAAAAAAAAATTTCAAGTTAAAGTTTGATGAAAGGAGGAAATTACAAAGAAAGAATTAGGAATTTTAGGCATAATTCGTTCTCAAGATTTGATGAGGTTTAGATATTCTTGTGTCTTTCATCGAACGAAAATTACAGATACCAAACCATGGCACAGCTTTTGTCAAGTCGTCTGCTGTTTGCTTTACAGCCAAAGGTTCATTATAATTATAAAATTAACGTACGTACTTTGTTTTGATTGCTCGTGGGGTTTATTATATTCCATTAACTATGATTATTTCATTTTCGTTGTTTATCGATATAATTTGGCTGGCCGTGAATGAGTTTTGTGACTATAATCATTCGAATTTGAGTAGTAATTGAAGATAAATTTTAGTGTTTTATTGTGTGAGGTTTCTAGATTTAAATTTCATATTGCGCTGAATTTTATTTCAAATTATTTTTATAGATTATAATTGATAATTATAAAAAAAAAACTCGATCCAGGTTCTAGGTTTCTCATCCTTATCAAAGTTTTTTTTAATAAAAAAACGAAAATAGATTGATTTTATAAATGTTTCATGTTTGTGGTCGCAAAATATACAGTAGTGACATCATGAGTTTTGGATGTTACCAAAAGTCCAAAACCAACAAAAATCCGAGGGGTTGCCGGTAAGAAATGAATTTAGATTCGGTACTTACTAAGATTTTTATAATCTTTTTATTAGGGGTGTTTTAATAGAAATATTACTTATATTAAGTTATAGTTAAATTATTTTCTAATAATTATCAATTATAATTATAAAAAAAATAAAGAAAATTATTCAATTTAATACCGAATTCGTAAGAACGAACAATTTTTTTTTTTTTTTTTTGTTTATTTGAAGTTGAATGTTAAAGATATTATAATTACTGGTTTTAGTTAGTCAATTAATTAGACGTAGTGGTGATATAACATTTCAATATTCAATAAATATTCTCAAACATGTTGTTTGGGCATAAGGTGGTACTTTGACAGTGTGCCCCTATAATTTTTGATGCATATTAGAAATTTTTTTTTTTTTTAATTATATAAATACATATCACCGTAGTTATGATAAAGACTGATTCTAATAATTTTATTTAATTATAATATATATATATATAAGTTAAAATATTTTTAAGTCTTCTCATCGCGTCACATGGTGATTCACTATTAAATTATAAAATTAAATTAATAAATCTATCAAATAAAAACCTATTACAATAAAAATACATATTATAATTTTATAAGAACTCTATTATAATAAAAAAAAAAACATATTATACTATCTTATTAAAATAAGAAATACAATTAAATTAATAAATCTAAAAATAAGAACCTTATTATAACAAAAAAAATATTATACTATCCTATTAAAATAAAAAATACTATTAAATTAACTTAATAAATCTATTAAATAAAAAAAAAATTACAAAAAAATGTATATTATAAATTTATAAGAACTATATTATAATAAGAAAACATATTACAGTACCTATGAAAATAAGAAATACTACTAAATTATAAAATTAAATTAATAAATCTAAAAATAAAAACCTTACTATAACAAGAAAATATATTATAATATCCGATAATTTTTTGAATAATTTCACAAATAATCCGGATATATAAATATAAATATATGTGAGTATATATATAAATTAACATTTTAAAACTTTCTCATTACACCATATGATATATAATTTCTACAATTATTAATTTTAATTAAATTATAAAATAAAATATCCCTAAAATTATATTGTATTCTTAAATTATAAAATTAAAATAATAAATTATTAAAATAAGAAACCTATTACAATATAAAAATATAATCTCCTAATAAAATAAGAAACATATTACTTTAATAAATTAATATTATAATTTATTATTTTTAAAAATTAAAATGATAAACTATTCAAATAAGAAATATATTACAATAAGAAATCATATTATAATCTATCATTAAAATTAAAAATATATATATATGTGGTACATAATCTATATAATTAATTTTTTTTATTAATTTATAAAATTAAAATAAAAAATTATTAGAATAAAAAATATATTATAATATAAAAATAGAATCTCATATTTATTATTAAATTATAAAATTAAAATATCTTTAAAAAAATATATATTATTAAATTGTAAAATTAAAATAAGTATCATATTACAATATAAAAATATAATCTCATCTTAAAATAAGAAACCTATTTATTTAATTCATTAATATTGTAATTTGGTATTTTTAAATTATAAAATTAGAATGATAAACTATTAAAATTAGAAACCTATTATCGTAACATCCCCTTCAGGAGATGGGAATAGGCTGACCTATCCCCCTAAGCCTCTGACTTTCTGACTATGAACATCATTACCAATACCATCTTAAACATAAATTCATCCATAGGTGTAGGACACAGATGTTGGACGACGCTGTTCCGGGCTCGCGGCCCGGTTGGGAGTACGGAGTAGCCCGCGGGGGACTAAACCGGAGAAATAACATTGAGTCGCCACCCGATGTGAACCGGGAAAATGATTTAAGGCCGCACTCACCCCTCACAAGGGAAGACCTCAAACCGTTGGGTTCGGAATGGTCCCTTACTTATGCCACTTGTAATGAAATGATTTGTGCAATAATTTAATCGAATCTACGCAACATATTTCCAAGAATATTCTACTTCTAAGTTCACATGCATGAAAGTAATCATCATAACGGCGAACATACGATATCACATAACAATCTCATAAACATGTTGCATCATCAAACACGAAAGATAAATAACAACCTAAGCATAAACATAAAGAAACACCTATTGCGAAAGGGGATAACAAGATCATGCATAGAGGAATAACATACTAATGGCTAAATCATGCTTGAGAAACAAGTAACATCCTAACGACCTAATCATGCTTGAACACAATCTTGCGAACACATCAAATAGATGAATGCGGGAATACAAATAGACGATAACAGTAAAAGTGTCAATAATGGAATGACATGGTTAATTACATAATACAAGAGAAATCACCCAAGAAGCAATCATGCATGAAATGTGATGAAAAGGACTCAGTTCAGTGTATGTGCGTTCATGTAGCGTTCGTAAACGCGTTCGAACGGTAAACAGAAGGTTCGCGTTCGTATAGCGTTTGATAACGCGTTGACCTGATGAAACAAAACGCATGCGCGTTCGAGTAGCTTTCGTAAACGCGTTCGAACGGTAAACAAAAGGTTCGCGTTTGTATAGCGTTTGAGAACGCGTTCGAACGGGACAAGACCCGATGAAACAAAATTCATGTGCGTTCGAGTAGTTTTCGTAAACACGTTCGAACGGGAAACAGAAGGTTCACGTTCGTATAGCGTTCGAGAACGCGTTCGAATGAGACATGAGCTGATGCATGATAGACGACGCAAACACATACACAGATGCACAATGTATGACCCCGTGTGCCCGATTAAACTCATTCCCATTCAATCGAGTATACCTCGTCCTGCGCGACAGAACATCGTGGTAAAGGTAGCCTTTAGGCATTTTCCCTCGAATAGAGGACCTTTAATCCACCCTAGTTAGCCCATGCGTACTAGAATGCAATACATGCGTAAATAGAACAATGATATGCAAAAGGTCAATGACATAACAAGAGACGCGGCAAAACATCGTGGTAAAGGTAGCCCTTTAGGCATTTTCCCTCGAATAGAGGACCTTTAATCCACCCTAGTTAGCTCATGCGCATTACATTACAATGCATAAAAATGAAGACAACAATATAGGTCAATGTGTACATTAATCGGTTTTAACCGATTAACCGAACCGTTCCGACCCATTTTTTTATTACGGTTCGGTTAATTCGATTAAATAGGTTATTGCGGTTAAAATTTTTAACTTTTTCGGTTATTCGGTTCGGTTACGGTTATGAGATTCGTATAACCGAACCGACCGATTAACCGAAATTAAACCATATATATATATATATATATATATATTAACGCGTGCGAATTCTTTAATTTTTTAGAGTTAAGATAGTGTGCATGTAAACTCTCAATTGGTTGTAATTATATTGATTTGATAATACTACCCGAAAATAAAATTGATAAAATTCAAATGACAAGCTGCATTAACAGCTTAGTTTTGACTCTTTTTAATTTCTCTCAAGAATTTAAAGGTAAAAATACATAAAATTTCAAATGTGTAGATTTTGCATCGTGGTGGATTCGTGACCCTTAAAATTTCTAACATGGCGGGTTTGGAAGGAAATCTGAGGCCGTGACAATCATCGAGGGTTTAAAAAATATTCTCTAGCATGTAATTAAATATAGATATATTTAATCAAATGTTAGTTAGAATCGGTCTTTTTAGAATCGGATATATGATCAAATTAGTGATCCAAAAAATTTAATGCGTCAGTGGTTCGACTGGTTGAAACATTCCGAAAAAATCGGTAGAACTGACCTACATCATATATAATTTTACTAATTAAAAATTATAAAAAAATATTAAATTTTAATTTATTGGATTGGTTAATAACCGAATTAACCATCACCGACCGAAATATAATGGTTAATTGGTTAATGGTTATGTGTCATAAATTGGTTAAATCGGTCACACTTTTATTTAACCGAAAATTTCGATTACGGTTAAAAATTCAAGGATTAACCGACCGAACCGACCGATGCACCCCCTAAATATAGGACTTCGCATATTCGATTAAACATATATCACATTCAATCAAACACACTTTGTCCGGCGCTGAAAAATATTGTCGTAAAGGTAGTCTTTTAGACTTTTTCTTCCCTCAAATAGAGAACCTTTAGACCAACATACTAAGCCCATGCGCATCACATCATCAATACAAACAAATAATCGTACATAAATTAAATGGTGGAATATAAAATGCGGATAATAAACAAACAAGATAAAACAAAGCGAAATATGTGTCGTTTGCTCAAGTGGTACGTGGAGTTGTATCCCAAGTACAGATCGCACTACCGTCCATTCGGATTCGGCTACAGAATTTACGTCTGGGTTTCCATCCTATATACCACAGGAGACGACACATTTTCCATTCATTCAAGGGCCACAACATGCATCAACAAACGACTCTCATGCGGAAACAATAAATAATACAATTAAGAGATGAATAAAAGTGAATAATGGAAGTGCCCTCAGGTCTAACCTTTTATGTCGACTCTCGGAAGCGCGTTACAAGGCCGTCGAAAGGGCTAACACTCCGTAACTTTTCTGGTTCGCTGGTCCACGTCTCTCCTCGCTGTTTCACTGCTCGAGCTACTGTTTTCACTCCATTTTGCTGCTGTTTTGAATGCAGTTTTCTGGACTGTTTTAGGTGATTTGTTCATTGTTTGGGGACTGTTTTCAGAGATTTGGGGACTGTTTTGGGGACTATTTTTGGGCTGTTTTAGGGCAGTTTTGGAAGGGTTCGTGGGGCTGTTGTAGTCGGCAGTGAGCAGGGGGTTAATGAGGCTGGTTGCATGTTTTAAGGGTTGGTTCGTAGGCGGTGAAGGGCGTGAAGCAAGGGGCTTACGTGAAGAGCTGCATGTCTTTATTCGGTCGGGTGCATGTGTGTTACGTGAAGGGGCAAGTTTTGGCGGTATTAGGGTTTATATGTGGGTTGTAGTTCTCGGCAATGTGGGGTGTCGTTTGTGATGGTCGTGAAGGGGCAGTTGATGAGGGGGAGGGTATGTGTTGATGCGTGAAGGCGTGAAGGCTGTGGGTTCGTGTGGAGGAGTCTTGGGCGTGAGAGAGATTAGAGAGGAGAAGGGAGTTTTTTTATGTATTTTCTTGTATTGGGTGTGAATGCTAGGAGTTTTTTTTTTGTGTGAATGAGCTAGCGGTCCTAAGGGTTGGATTTGGGTTTCTTTTATAGGCAAAGGCTAGGGTTTTCTTGTTTGAAAAGGAATGAGATCTGTGTATTAAAGAGATGCCATTTAATTAGTGTCACACAAGGAAAAATATATTTAATTGCGGACAAGATTTGCTTAAATTAGGAATATGTTTATTTGATTTGTTTTATTTAGGTAAGTGGATTTGTTATTTTAATAGGTGATTATTTAGATTTATTTGATTTATTTAATTTAGGAAGGATATTATTTTAATTTGTGACATGTTTTAAATGTTTTAATTATTTTTGGGTGGGTTTTGGTGGGTTAATTGGGCTTGGACGTGAGGTTAGCAGCAAAACCAGAAGTACCGACACCGTTCGAACGCCGATTCGAACGATGCACGAACGCCCGCAATCTGCTTGACGTTCGAACGTGTTCACGAATGCAACACGAACGAAAGCAGTGAACATGCAAATTGAATCTGATGACATACTTATTCTGAATTTCCCCTTTCGACATTCGTTTCCCGCGACTTATGCTAAATGTCCATCTTGGTTTACTTATGCTACGATATATGATATGGTTGGAAACAAAGAAGAAGTCTCTGAAAAGAAAAGGAAAAAATAGACCACCTATAACCGATAAGCGTGAAGCTACCCATGGGCGAGTATTAGGACCACCATGAGAAGAAATGCTACCTGAAATGGTAGATGTGTCGAAAAAAAAAGAAAGAAAGAAAAGAGAAAAAGAAAAAAAAAAAAAAAAAAAAAAAAAAGAGGAAAAAGAAAGTTCAAAATGAAAAGAAGAAAAAAAGAGACGAAAGAAAAAAAGAAGAAAACCATATCATGTTGAGTACAAAGAAGTAATCACAGAGTATGATCAAGACATCTCGGTTGGTTAGACCCACCGATCCGATTCTCCGAGACAAAATCATCGAGTTGGCTTATTTAAGGATTAAGCTGCGAAAGAGCCTTGGCACACACACATTAGGAGTCTAGTTCAGATCACTCATTCAGACGATCGGATCTGAGTGTATTAAGTACTTTGAAGGTTCTCTGGTTTCGACGCGAAGCATCCGTTGAGGATGAAAATATGCTTAGCTATCAGGATTATCTCGTGAGAGGCAGTACAGTATAAACCATCACGATGTTAGTATCAGTTTTGGGGACGAGTCCCAAGGTTGAGACCCACGTCATCAGTATCAGTATTACCGGGTATGACACTCTGGGGGCGAAGCCCACATTAGCATCAGTATCAGTCTTGCCAAGTATGGCACTCCGGTCATGGAGAAACATCAACATCAGTATTAGTTTTGTCAGGTACGTCACTCCGGGTATGGAGATATTACAGCAACGCCTCGGGTATGGGGTTTAGCATGCCAGGTACGGCACTCCGGGTATGGAGATATTACAGCGACGCCTCGAGTATGGGGTTTAGCATGCCAGGTACGGCACTCCGGGTATGGAGGTATTACAGCGACGCCTCGGGTATGGGGTTTAGCATGCCAGGTACGGCACTCCGGGTATGGAGATATTACAGCGACGCCTCGGGTATGGGGTTTAGCATGCCAGGTACGGCACTCCGGGTATGGAGATATTACAGTGACGCCTCGGGTATGGGGTTTAGCATGCCAGGTACGGCACTCCGGGTATGGAGATATTACTGCGACCCCTCGGGTATGGGGTTTAGCATGCCAGGTACGGCACTCCTGGTATGGAGACACTATTGTGACACTCTGGGTATGGAGACGCAACCGCGATACCTCGGGTATGGGGTTTAGCACGCCGGGTATGGCGCAACAAAATCAACTCAACTCAAAGCAACATGCAAGTCAAGTGGCAGTTGGCGAGCCAGGTAAGTAAAAATGCATTGCATAAACTTTGATAGGATTGTCATTGTCACACATTGCACAAGTCCCATCAAAGTGGGGCGACTGTAGGCACTGCATTTTTGCATATAAGTCCCGATGATGAGTCTCGCATAGAGACACTACCTCTTTAATTGTGGAACCGCGGGAAACGGACGTCGGAAGGGAAGAGTCAAGAATTGACATTTCTGTTGGATTTAATTCGCTGGATTAACTTCGGTTTCGCTTGTTGGACCTCTGTTTCAAAACACATCCTTTGCGAGTCATTATATATATATATATATATATATATATATTATATATATATATATAATATATATATATTTGTCTTGTTCTTCTTCTTGTGTTGTATCGAACATTTGTCTGTCATTTTTGTTATTATATTCCAAAAACATGTTTTCGAACACAAGCTACCCCACTTGGTGGTAAATAATTTAAAATTAGATTATCAGTTCGTGAATTCGAATTCATAAAGTGTATTTTTTATAAGAGTCTGTGACAAATATTTTATCTATTTCATTTAAATCTGAATCAGATGATTTAACGTCGGGATTTCCAACGTTTCTCCAAAAAAAAAAAAAAAAAAAATTTCCAACACAAGAAAACGTGTAAAACATACTTTCTTTTTCATATTTTGCTCTCTTTAATTAATTTGGCAAACCACTTCTTGCCATCCTAGTCGATGCCCTCAATTCATTTTTATTTTATAATTTTTTTGGACCAACTTTGAACCATTGCAATATGTCAACCGTTGCTTTCATTCAAAATAAATTTACAATATGAGGAAAAAAAATCAAACAAAATTAAAATAATATTATGATTGTCAACTATGTGATTCCAAGTGGATGTGGGCTTTTGCCATTGGCACACAAACCCCATTTGTTTTGTTTCTCCAAGAGCAAGACTATTGTGATCAAATTAATGAATTAATTAACTTTTATTTAAAATAAAAGAAAATAATATTTTCACTTGGATCAAATTAATCCATGACCTCAAATGAGGACCAACTGACCAGATGCCCTGAATGGGTAGTTAATTATTATGTTTTCACATTCAATATCATTTAATCTTTAGTCATTTTTTTATGAAAAAATAAAATTAAGAATATATACATCAAAATCTTCTTCAAATTATACTTATAGAGGAAACATTATACAATAAATACGATTATTTAATTATTTTTAATGTGCTTCTTTTCAAATTAACATTGAGAAAATAGTCTTTTTCATATGGATCATATTGATCCATGACATGAAATTAATGACGATCAATTGACCAAGTTGCCCTTAATAGGGTTATTTATTATAATGTTTTCACATTCAATATGACTTAACTTATTTATAGAGGGAATATTGTGCACTTGATACTACCATTCAATCATATTTAATGTGCTTAATTTCAAATTAATATTGCAAATTTAATAAATATATTTAAACTAAATTAAATTATTTTTGTAACTAATAAACCTTATCTTATCTTCTTTCATATTATTTTTTTTTTTAAAGATAAAGGGTGAGCATTATCTTTTGATCTTTTTTTACCAATAATATCTATAAGCAAAATAAATATGATAGTAATATTTTAAGATATTCTTTGAGATGTTGTAAAAATAAAAGAAATTAAATTATTCATAATTTTTACCTATCTATTTAAATTTGATATGAAAAGAATAACCACTATCTTTAAAATAGGGGCTAGAGACCCATTAGTTAAAATTGGAAATCTCTTTGCTTATTTGGAAAAATTCAAAAGTTTAGGGATTCAAACTTTACTTCCCACCCGGCCAAGGTTCCGGTTCGAACCGGTTGGCTCCCTGCCCAAATAAAAAAAATTATATTATATTTATTATATAAAATATAAATTACTAATGTACCCCTAAAAACGGTAATAAAACGGTTATATTTAGGGGCATTTTTGGTATCAAAAAAATTCTAAAATTCTATAAATAGGATTCATTTTTCATAATTTCATCACACCAAATTCTCAACTCTCTCATTTTCTATAAATCTCTTATTCTCAATCTTACTTCAATACAATTCTCTTATAATCTTATATTCTTATTCTCAATCTCAATTCATTTAGTTGTTAATTTGTTATCATTCGCATCGCAATTATTCAATTTTCTTATTTTTCTTCATATTTCTCAAACAAAAAATGGCAAGCTCATCTGAGAACATTATGTCAAATATGCCAACCCAAGAGAGCGGCCCTAGTGTCAGTGCACAATCACGGAGAAGAGAAGTTAAGGCTCGGTCCTCAGATATTTTCAAAATTCATTTTACTTTGGAACACCTAGAAGATGGTTCACAACGAGCAATTTGCAACTATTGTGGGGTTATCTATAAATTTTCTGGTGGATACGGCAATATGATCAAGCACATGGAGAAACATCATCCGGTTGAATTTGGCATTGATACGACGTAGACTCAAATGGCCAGGTACGCATCATCTAGTAGAGGTACGAGTAGTGTAGATTTATTTAAATATTTAGATGCAAAAAATAGAGAAGAATTTGCGAAATTAACATGTATGGCACATCTTTCTTTAAGCTTTGGTGAAAAACTTCATTTTACTAATTACGTGCATAATGCTTTAAACCCTGCTGCATGTAGAATGACTCGAAACACAACAAAACGTCATATTTTCAAATTATATAAAAATGGTAAAATTATTTTAAATGAAATATTTAAAGAGATGAAATGTCGTATTTCTATATGTTCTGATATTTGGAGTGACCATTGGCAAACACACTCATACATGGGTGTGACTTGTCATTGGATTGATGCATCATTTACCATGCAAAAAAGACTTATTGCATTTAGAGTTTTTGATGACCCACATACTGCACATAATACTTATAGAATGATGAAGGTAATTTTTGATGAATATAGTTTAGTAGAAAAAATTTTAACAATTGGATTTGATAATGCATCTGCAAATACTGCATCCATTCATGATTTAAAATCCTTATGTGAACCAAATTTAGGGGGTCAATTTTTTCATATTCGTTGTACATGTCATGTCCTTAACATATGTGTGCAAGACAGACTAAAATTATTATCACCTTTCCTTGATCCAATTAAAACGGCACTTAACTGTATTTGGTCATATTCTCAAGTTAGGAGAGAATGGACCAAGTTTTGTAAAATAAATGGTATTAAACGATTAAATTTTCAAGAGATGTTCCAACACGTTGGAATTCTACTTATTTTCTTTTATGTCAAGCATTTCAATACAAAGATGCATTATGTAGTTTTTTTTCTCAACATGTTCAAAATATCACACTTTATCCTAGTCAATGGATATTTGTGAAATTTTTTTAGATATTTTAAGAGTTTTTAATGATGCTATTTTAGTTTTTAGCGGTGTTTTTATCCTACAGCACATTTATTTCTTCTTGAGAGTTTGAATATTGTTGGCACTCTCGATGAACATGTTGACAGTGACGACCCTAATGATATTGTTTTGCTCGAAGCCATTACTGCTATGAATGTAAAATGGTTGAATTATTTTAGAGAAATTCATTTACTTTATCTTATTGCTGCTGTTTTTGATCCTAGATTTAAATTAGAAGGTTTGAATGGTGGTTTACAAGCTTACTATGGTTATTTAGGAATATTAGATGATGTTGATATTACGAGCATAATGACGAAATTAAGAAGTGATTTAATTACTTTATTTAATGATTATATTGTAAGATATAACTTAGGAAAATTTGGTCAATCTAGTAGTAGCGAACCGGTAATTCAAACAAGACTTAGCGCATGGGATCGTTGGTTATTGCAACGAAATAAAAAATCTAGGGATACGACAACAACTAATAACCCTGAATTATATAATTATTTATCTACAAATTTTGAGTTTTCTAATGAAAGTTTATGCAGTAAAAATTTTAAAATCCTTGAATGGTGAAACCGGCATCAAAATATATATCCTGTTTTTATCTATTATTGCTAAAGAGATCTTGGCAGCACCTATTCCACTTTTGCGGTTGAGCAAGCCTTCAGCTTGGGAGGTAATTTATTGGAAGTTAGGCGATCTTCATTACATCCAAGCACTCTAGAAGCAACAGCTTGTGTGGATGATTGGACTCGAGCTGATCTGAGACAACAAGAAGATGCCCCCGATGATTTTGAAGATTTGTTCGATAATGCTTCTGCAACAAGTGTAAGCGGAACCGGAGCCGAAGGATCAACTGATAATGATGATTGATAATTGTAAAATTATAATTTACAAATGGGATATGTCTAAAACTTGTAATGGAACTACGTGAGCTTTGATTCCTCTCACCCTTGGAGGATACGTAGGCAACTTAAATTTTTAAAAATTTAAGCTCAAGCTCTTCAATGTAATACATTTTTTTTATTTATAAAATTCATTTCATTTATTTTTATTAATTTTCAAAAAAAAAAAAAATCTTTGAATTGAACCGAACCGGAACCGAACCGTTCGGTTCCGGTTCGATTCGGTGTTCCGGTTCCACACTTGGGGAACCGGAAACCGTCGGTTCGATTCGGTTCCGAACCGAACCGAACCGCCGGCCGTTGTCTAATGTATTCTTTTCGATCAATGATGTCATGGGGCACGTGGAAGCACATGTGGCATGGGAGTCGTAAAGATCAGCCAACATGAGACCCAATAATAACACGTGGCCGATGGGCAATCGTGGGAAATGACGCAAATGGAAATAAAAAATAATACTTTATCCGAAATAATAATTAATTTTATTTTTTAAAAATAAAAATTATGTTATAATATAAATTTTTTTTTTATCTTTTTAAAAGCACAACTAAATATTTACGTCAAGAAAAATAACATTACTCAATGAAAATAGGGGTGCTATGAAGGAGTAAATCGTTGGTGCAACAGTGGTATGGGTGACGTGGTACCATCAACGAATTAAAAAATGACATGTAAAATTTAATACCTAATTTTTAATTGTTTTTTAATTTTTTAGCACGCGTGGCAATAGATGATTGGCTTGTTGCATGGATGACGTGGTACCACTATTATACCAAAGATTTTCTCACTATGAAGAGTAGGAAATAAGTAGGCGTGTACAGCTTGGTGGCCGTAAGTTTTGTAACCCATCAATTAGGATATTTGTTCAAATCATAACGAACTAAAGAAAGTTGGGGTG
Organism: Zanthoxylum bungeanum; assembly: GCA_019454045.1. Lineage (NCBI taxonomy): Eukaryota > Viridiplantae > Streptophyta > Magnoliopsida > Sapindales > Rutaceae > Zanthoxylum > Zanthoxylum bungeanum. The sequence continues at coordinate 9,497 of SKCR01032588.1, read as the reverse complement.
TAGGATGTAATGATTCGTTTAAACAAATATAAATATGATTTGTTTAATAATCATGTCAAATTATCAAACATGAATATAATATTATTAATTATGATTAATAATCAGATCTAATTTCATATTTGATACGATTAAGATATCATTACACGATTAATAAATGTGTCGTATACGAGTTGTTAAAGGATAATTGTATCATGTTGATACAACTACACGAATATTACTCGTGTCACAAACAGATAAACAAATTATGTTGTAAACGGAGAATCGTGTGGTATTGACACGAATACACTAACATTATTCGTATTATAAATGAGTAAACGCTTGTTGATGTGGTAAACAAGGATACAACATTATTAATAAACAAGATGACATGACACAATTATTATCATGTCAATTTTTTTCCATATGAATATGAAAAAACCATGCCGTACATATATTGAGTAATCATATCATGATTCATAATGCCACCTCTAATTATCATCAATTTTTTTCGCTCAAGTATTAATTAATAACTAATTTTTTTTATTATTAATGTATTAATACATCAATACTAATATTCAATGATACATAAAATATCACATCATTTATAATATGAACGGTATTCTTAAGTAATTCAAATCATATTAAAAATATTTTTTTCTAAATTAAAATTATTTGATATTTATTGATTATAAATTCAAAAATACTAACTAAATAGCACTCCGAAAATAACCTTTTAACCTTCGACACATATTGGAAAGTTTTAAAAATAAGTAGTTAAAGTAAAAAATAAGAGGTTAAATCACCGTGAAGGCTCAACTTTGGATTGGAGCCATGGCATCATTATGGTTCCATTTAGGGACAATGAATTATGACAGTGGACCAACAGTTAGGTTCGTTTGATGAATTGCGATATTCTTGTTAAAATATCTAATAAAACTCTTTATAGGGTAAATCATTTTAAAAACTGACATGATATTGAAGTTGAGATTTAAAATAATAATAATAATAAAATAATACAAAATAGATTATACCATAATGATAATTATGGTACTAAATTGACTTCTATGGTGATTGTGTATTTGTAATATTATTTTTCAAATGTTATGCTCATAAAATCTGTTCCATTAATAACAAACATACAAAGATTGCATGACGCTCCAAGTAAAAAATCAGGATAGTCGATACAAATGATCGATAAGGATAAATAATACACATCACATTCTTATATTTTATTTCAATTCTCCATCACATCCCTATAGGCTATAATTTGAAAAATGCCTCCAAACAACATTCCTTTTAAAGTTTTTGTTTAGTTTGAAAATTTTACTCCTAAAAAATTTAAATAATAAAAATAAATGAAAAAAACTTTCTTTTTAACCAAATTTGAATAAAAAAGAATTTAAAATTTTCACTTAGCTAAAACTTTCCTTTTTAACCGAAAAAAAAAAGAAAATGATTTAAATCAAGAAAGATTAACTATACGTATAATTATTTAAATTATTATTATAACTATTAATCATAAAAAATGTATTTCATATGAGAGATTGAATATTAAGTTAGAGTATTAGAGTAATTTTTTTAACTTTTCTAATTTAATTAAATTAATGCTTCACATATTTTCATTTATTTAAATCTAATAGTGATTATATACATACAAAAAATTAATTTAAAGAAATAAAAAGCTAAAAATTACGTATACAATGAAAACTAAAATTTTCAATATGAGTATAATTGTTAATATATTTTAAATTCTTACAAATTAAATTTGATTTTTTGGTTAAAAAATTATATAATTCATATTTTTTATTTAAATATTTTTGTAATGTTAATTATCTAAATTCAATAGGGAGTAAAAATGTCAAATTCTGCTAATAATTAAGTTAGAGGGATGTGTTGAGGTATTTTACAAACTATAAGAATGTAATAGGTTTAAGAGCCCAAATATAGGTATGTAAATTAATTTTCCCATTGATTAAAGTTCTAAATTCCGATTCAAAATTAGGAATTCGGATCGAAAATTTAATGAAATTTCAAATTTTTAAATATATAATATGATTTTTAATTTTTTATTCTTTATTGATAGGGATCTTGTTTTCGAAAAACGTATAGAACTTTTAAAATTTAGGACAATTCAAAATCGTCGGCTCTGTGTGTTAGGATGCTTTCCAATTTCCATGGCCATAAATTGAGATGATTGGTTCATGACCAAAGTTTAAAGGACAGGGAATCACAAAATCTAGAGAAACAGAAAAAAAAGTCACAAATCACGAGATTATCTCGTAGATAGATTCTACAATTTGAGTAACTGGAGGTGACAAAAACCCAACAAAATTAAATTAGTGGAAAAAATGAAAAGAAGATTATTAAGAATCAATGGAAATCAAAGGCTAGAAATGACAAGTGAGGTTTGTATTGAATCAAAAATGGAAATGACTTGAACCAAACTATGTTTTATTTAATTGATTGAGATTGAATGCTAATATTGAAAGTGAAATGGTCCTGCTTAATTAATGCTTGCTTCAATATATTTGATTCAATGAATGGACCCAATTAATATTGGGGGATTCGGCCTAATGGCAAGGTCAAGTTATGTGATAGCCAGCAAAGTGATAAGAAGCAGAAAAAAGTACCAACCATTCATGTGTTTATTGATGTTAATATTGATGGGGTGGCCTATTTTGTTTAGGTTAGTGCTATGTTGTTAGACAATTCTCCTAATAAAATAAGTTCAATGAATTAATTGTAATGAGTTTGAAGGTCTCGAAGTAATTGGACAAGTATTTGAACAACATCAGATGAAGATATTAGAATGACGTTTACCTTTTGGACATTCTAGAAGATTTAGAGCACCAATTGACATGAGGTCAGTGTCGTTGAAAAGTAAACTCGAAGACGATCGTGTATATATAAAGAAAATATGATTTTCCTATGGACATAAAGTTACAAGTATTTTAAATTTCACCTCAAAACCAGTCTGCATCGTACGTTTGCATAACGTTCGTCGGAGCGTTGAAACGTCCAGAGGCAGAAACTTTGCGTTTGAGGAGCATACGAACGCCCGTGCGTAAGTAGATTATTTTGGACGCGTTTTAAGCCAATTTTACACAAGGAAATAAACACATAGTCATTTTACAAAAGTGAAGAAACACCATTCTGAGAGCCACCATATACTTATTTTCTTCATTCTTGACAATCAACCTAGAAGATTTCATTGATTCCATTGTCTTCTTTGCTTTTGTAATATTGTTCTTTGGTAACCGTTAACACAAAAACACATCTCTAACCCAATTTCCTAAGCCTTCAGAGTTCTAAAAGAGGAAGATTGGTAGTTAGAGTTCTAACGTTGTGAGTTCCCAGGGTTGATCAGAATTCACGCAGAGATTTCAGAGGTTCTGAAAAAAGGCTGCTTGGTGCAGGCTCATGGAGTTCTTCGAGTTATTACAGTCTAGAGGTATTCGAGTCAGTGAAGTTGTCACCATAGGTCATATACCATCATTGTAAGTTTTCTCATTATAGTGGATTCAGGTGGTAGCCTATTCCCGAATGGTTTTTTTACTTTCGAAAGTTTTCCACCCTCTCAAAAAAATTACCGATGTCGATTCTTTTTGTTGCTGTCATATATTGGCCTTATCTTATAACTGCAGAAATTAAGGGTTCTTATTAATTCATACCATAGTCGCTATAACTTTGACTTGTCTTAGATTAAAGTGGTTGTTTAATACCGCACATGGTCAGAACCTTAGACAAAATTTGAATTTTTCAATTGGTATTAGAGTCTGAACTCGATCCTTGACCCATTTCCTATGGATAGAAGTCAACCCATAAATTATCCATCGTTCTTTGTCGGGATTGGGTATCTTCATTAGAAGGTTCATATGAGAGCGTTCCTTAAATCCCTCGATGAGAGAGTGTGGATGTCAACAGAGTATGGGTGGAAACCTCCCGTGGTCATGGTTAATGAAGTCTTTTCCCCTAATAATAAACTTACATGGACAAAAGAGGAGTTTGATGTGAGTAATAGGAACATCAAAGCCATTGATGCTATTCATGTTGTAGTTTACTCCACAGAGTTTAGGAGAATTTCTATGTGTGAGATAGCCAATGATGTATGAGATATCCTTCAGATTGTTCACGAGGGCACACTATCAATTAGAAATAATAGACTCCAAGAACTTGTTACTATATTTGAAACGGCTAGGATGAAAGAGATGAGACATTTGATGAGTTTTATGCCATTATTAACGACATTGTTAATTCCAGCTTTAACCTAGGAGAGACTATTCCTACAAATATGATAGTTAGAAAAATTCTTAGATCTTTACCGGAAAAGTTCTTGCCTAAAATCACTGTCATTGAAGAGAGAAATAATTTAGATCACCTAACACTAGAGGTTTTCGTTGGAAAACTTCAGGTGTATGAGAGCAAACAACCTGGTTATAGAAAGCTTAATAACATAGCTATGAAAACGGTCGTGAAGGAATTTACCCATGATTCATCCGATATGCCCATATTTTTTAGGGCGATTGTTGAACCTCTAGGGTCGAATCAGTGCCATCGCAACGGAAATGGTCTAACCCGTGGTAATTGAGCATGCGTGTATTTTCAAATACTTTAATGGAATACTAAATTCCATTACCAGTACATAGGGAAATACATGGGCCGAATTAGAGTCTAAAAACTCAAAACAGAGAAAACTGGAGAGAGAGAGTGCGCGTGTCCGGGCCAAGTGCGTGCATGCGCGCAAGTAGCATGCAAAGCATGTGTGCTGTAATTTTTTATATTTAATTTTCCTTAAACACTTCCAAACACCCAAAAATAATTTTAACATCAAAACTGATATCAACACATGTCATTTAACAAATATACATGTATTCTAAATACATATATGCATTAGTTTGAATCAAAACACAAACCAAATTAAAATCCTATAATGAAGTGACTCATAGACAATTCTGGGTCACTCTTCGTTAGCCTAATTTCAACTTCAAACTATGTTATTACGTATCCAATACATAATACATCACTATATGTTCACTAATGATAACAACTCACTAATGAAAACATAGCTTTAGAGAAGATTAAACTTACCTAGCAAGCTTGATTCCATGATCCAATCTCCTTGTTGAAATGTTGTAGAGAACTTACAAAACATCTCTCATAAAAACTTTACTTGAGCTAATATTTCTTTCTTTTGCTTAATGCTTGATTTTAGCTTATTAAAAAAACTTCCTCAAGCTTGCATTTTATAGTAAAGCTAATGAAATTTTTAATTAATAAAAGTTATAATCAACTTTTATGTGGGTTTAATCCAATTTATCTAAATATGCATAATTAGGTGTGACTAAACACCTTTGTCTAACACTTTGATTTAATCCAATCAAATCAAGCCATATATATATATATATATATATATATATATATATCTATATATATATATATATATATCTATATATATATATATATATATATATATATATATATTTATAATTATCAAAATATCCTCCAAGGTAGAGATATTTATGAAATTACAACAAACCCTTGTGTCATTTTTGATTAATCCAATTAATCCAAATATGACAAGTAAATAATTAATGTTATCAAATAATATTTAATTACTTTTTTTAATAATTATAATATCAAATATTACTTATTATCAAACACCATCGGCTACCCAAGTTCTCAACGAGTGCACTTCATATTGTGAGACTCTTTAAGTCCAGACACGTTCGTCATATAAACCTAGATTATATGTAAATAATTCGGCCACCTCCGAATCTGCGAAGAACACGAACGACCTTTCTGAACTATACAAGTCGAGGTTATCACATATGTTTAAAAATCCATCTATCGTAGGCTATCCGAGTTGTACTTAGGAAACATAGATTACATCGTCAAGTTTCTGAGGCGCACATCTCATATTGTCGACATGTCCACGATTATTTACAAATAATTAGAACACCAAGTCTGATATATAAGATCATCCCTAGGTGATCGGCTTTAGCCAAAGTCTTAAGAATCATGACTTACTCACATGGATACTTTAACCCCTTATGGTACGCATACGGGCCGACAGATCCTCTTGATATGCACTTGATTAATGAGTGTATCGGTCCACACCCAACGAACATCTAGCGATCAGACCATAGAAGGTCTCTGACATACATGACATCAAAGTGTGGAGGATCACACACAAAATCAATGTTATCCTATAGTCAAAGTATCACATATGGTACTCGCCTCGATGAGATTCATATTGAAGGTGGTGTGTACTTCTAATTATTAGGAATCACATGTGAGTCATTTAGTAAAAAATACCCACATATCTATACGAGCTTCCCTTGCTCAATGTCCATTGGGATAGACCATTGGAACTCCAATTCCAATATACGACATGTGCCAGTCTTATAGGTTATAGGAATTCGACCGTATTCCAAAACCAACGGCAATGAATATTTACTTTAAAAATAGTTTATAATAATAATACTATCCCAATATTGGACCACATAGTGTCCAATATTACTACATGACAATTCTAAGGTCGATGTCATTCTCAGCATATTTACATATCAAACTAATATGCATTATGACATAATAATTACCATTAACAAGGTTGAAATAAAAATATAGTTATTTATTAATAAATAACAAAATATAATGTACAATACGTTATTCGGATTGTCACTCCAAGCATCAATTCCAACAAACTCCTACTTACTTAGTGCCAATCCGGATGGTACCGAAAACTCATATCTTCCATATGCTTATCCAATAACTTAGGAGGTAAGGCCTTAGTAAGCGAGTCTGTTATGTTGTCTTGTATTGAACTTTCAAGACCACTGTCTTTTCGTTCAATGATTTCTCTAATCACGTGATATTTTATTTTGACGTGTTTAGATTTGGAATGCGCTCTTGGCTCCTTAGCCTGCGCAATGGCTCCGCTATTATCACAGTACAATAGGATCAGATCCGCTATACTAGACACAATGTCAAGTTCTGTTATCAAATTTCTAATCCAAACAGCTTCTGAAGCCGCTATAAATTCCACCTCAGTGGTGGAATCGACTGTAGAGTCTTACTTTGAACATCGCCAACTAACCGTACCACTATTAAGGGTAAATATGTATCCGGATGTAGACTTTCCATCATCCGGATCTCCTTGAAAATTAGAGTCTGTATATCTCTTAAGTTATAGCTCATCTTCTCTATAAATTAGAAACTTATCCTTAGTACCCTTAAGATATTTCAGGATATGTTTCACGGCTGTCCAATGATCATTACCTGGATCAGATTGATATTGTCTAGTAACACTAATGCCGAAAGTGATATCATGTCTTGTAAATAGCATAACATATATAATGCTTCCAATACAAGAATTATAAGACAAGTTAGACATTCTAATACTATCTTCCTTAGTCTAAGATGCCATTTTCTTCAAAAGATATATGTCGTATCGAAATGATACATTTACTGCATTGTAGTTGGTAAAACCGTACCTTTCCAATATTTTATTTATGTATATGGATTGCGACTATCCTATAAGCTTCCTTACTCTATCTCGGTATAGCCTTCTACCTAGTATATAGTAAGTTTCACCCATTTCTTTTATGGAGAAATTCTTACAAAGGTAGGTTTTCATACTTTGTATCAATCCTATATCATTCCCAATGATAAGGATATCGTCTATATTTAAAACAAGGAATATTATCATGCTCCCACTAACTTTCTTATAAACACATCGTTCTTCATCATTCTTGATAAATCAAGATAATCTAATTATCTCATCAAAACAATGATTTCAGCTTTGGGATGTCTGTTTAAGTACATAAATAAACTTCTTAAGCTCACAAACCAAGTTTGAAGTTTTATTGGATACGAAACCTTATGGTTGTTCCATATAGATATCCTCTTCGAGGAATCCATCTAGGGACGCGGTTTACACATCCATCTGTCATATCTCATAATCATGAAATGCAGCAATGGGTAAGAGTATCCTAATGTATTTTAGCATAGCGACTGGGGAAAAATTTTCATCACAGTCAATCCCAATACGTTGAGTGTAACATTTCGCTACCAGTCGAGCTTTAAATATTTCCACCTTTCCATTAGGCCCTCGCTTCCTTTTATAAACCCATTTACAACCAATAAGTTTAACTCCTTCAAGAAGTTCAATCAAGTCCCAGATTTGATTGTCATGCATATAATCCATTTCAAATTTCATGGATTCCTGCCATTTTCCCGAATTGATATCCAATATCACATGTTTATACGTAGTCAGATTCATTTCCTTAAAGAGGAGAAAGGCTCGCATCAGATGTTAAAAATAGTCTCTCAAAAGGCCTCGATATTCTATTTGAATGTTCGTGCGTAAATGGGTTACTTCAGACGCGTTTTAAGCTAGTTTTACATTAGGAAACACCTACATTTACCCTACCTATTTAAACAAACACATAGCTACTTTACCTAGGTGAAGAAATACTATTCTGAGAGCCACCATATACTTATTTTCTTCCTTATTGACAATCCACCTAAAAGACTTCATTGATTTCCTTGTCTTCTTTGTTTTTATATTATTGCTCTTTGATAACCCTCAACACAAAAAAAAACCCTAACCCAATTTTCTAAGCCTTTAGAGTTCTAAGTGAGGAAGATTGGTTGTCAGAATTTTGGGGTTGCGAGTTTGCAGGGTTGATTATATGTCACATAGAGACTTCAGAGATTCCTAAGAAGGCCACTTGGTGCGGGCTCGGGGAGTTCTTCAAGTTATTACAGTCTAGAGGTATTCGAGTGGGTGAAGTTGTCACCATAAATCCTATACTATTGCTATAAGTTTTATCATTATAGTTTATTCGGGTGGTAGGCTATACCCGAAGTGATTTTTTTACTCTCGAGAGTTTTCCATTCCACCAGCAAAATTGCTGGTGTTTATTCTTTTTATTGCTTTCATATATTTTCCTTATCTTATAACTGCATAGATTAAAGGTGCTTGTTGATTCATACCATAGTCACTCTAACTTTGACCTGACGTAGATTAGAGTAGTTTTTTAATTCCGTACAGGGTCAGAACCTTAGATAAATTTTGAATTTTTCAATTTACATATTATCAATTCAAGATTAGGGTTATGTATTTTCATATTTATAGTGGTAGATGTAGGGTAATTTTAATTATGAGTCTATTTATAAATATGATGATCACATGTGTGATTGATAAGATTTTAAAAAGTTTATTCTCAGTGTTTTTAAGGAGTGAAAAGACTTAGAAATACCAATACTAGTATTTGATTAAACCAAATCTTTTCAAGTGCTTATATATATATATATATATATATATATCAATTCTATGTTATTATTGTCAAGGTTAATATTTTAATATTTGCATTTTTTACAATAACAATAATAGATATCTTTAAATAATTTTGTAAAAAAATAATTGCCTTAAGAGAATTTTATAAGTAATATATATACTAAAATAATTGTGTAACAAAATGCTTTAATAAAAATTTATGAGGTATCTTATTGCA
>SKCR01032587.1:0-32707 GCA_019454045.1 Zanthoxylum bungeanum | reverse complement strand
CCTCTAAAAAGAACAATGGAAAGAGAAAGAAGATGCTAGTAATGCCCCTCTAATGCACAGAGAAAAAATAGGAGGAAATGTCTTGTCACAACAACACAACATGCTCCAATTCCAAATCTCATCTCTGATGATTCTGAATCTCAGTGTAATAATAATAATTACAAACAAACAAAGAAACAACCAGCTAGCCAAGAAATAAAAAAAAATTAGAAAATAGAAATTGTGAGCCCCAGCCCAAGCCCTAGCCACAGCCACAGCCACAGCCACAGCCACAGCCACAGCCACAGCCACCCCTCCTCAAATATATACCACTCATTGCTTCATTTTTCTTCACTCACTCTCTAGCTTCTGTGCATTTTTTCTTTGCTTTCTCCGCGTATCCTTAGCCTCTGCTTCTGGGGGTCAAATTTTTTACCCCCTTTCTTTAATTTTATCTCTCCCTAAACCTAAGCTGCAGCAGCTACTGCTGCTGCTGCTGCTGCTTGTACTCAAACAAATATCATCATCTTTATATGCATGTTCCATGCCATTTGTTTTCCGGCGAACATTCAGAACACTTCATTTTTGCATGAATTAATTATTATTAAATATTAACTCCTCTTATTAAAATCCCATAAAAGGAGGCGTTCGTTTTCACAACATTTGCTTTCATATTGTCAATTTTCAATTTTTGTAATCAAAAAGCTCCGATCCACAAGCCCTTTGACTCATCAAACCAAGAAAAGCCGCAAGCCCGCACGTACGTCGACGACGACTACTACTAGTACTAGTACGTTTCTTTTTTTCTTTCATATCTTTTATTTATTTGTTAAACTTCCAAGACAAATAGAATAAGAATATGTATATAAGAGAATTTTAATATATATTCTTCATCCCAAAGAGTCAGTTTCAGAGACTTTCATTCAAACTATATATTTGCTTCTTCTTCACATCTTCTATCGTATTATATATTTATTATATGCTTTTGTATAATGTGCTCATCCCAATACTTTAAAAAAAATCAAAAGAGTCTCGATCGTCTTTACAGGGAATTGATGAAGTCTAAATATTTTAGACAAATATTTTATTTTATATGAAATTCAAGCAAGAGATGTGCTGTACTAAACCCTTTTCCATTGAAATTAGCAAAACAAAATTCTACTTCACGAGATCCAATCCCACGAAACCAACCCCCTTCTTCTTCTTCTTCTTCATCTTCTTCACCATGGCCACTTTCTAGAGTCTCCATATTTTTCTATATTAAATACATATATCATACATGTTAGTTTCCAAAAGTAAGAAATTAAGAAGATTTGACTTTGATTCTTTAGAATCCCATTTTGGATAAAGAATCAGAAGAGAAATATCAATAGTTATAAGCCAGATCCTCCCAACGGGTATTAAATAAAAATTCAACCCCTAGCCTAAACCCTAATATTTCTCATTTGCTTTTCTTCTTACACAGAGCAAAAAAAAAAAAAAAAAAATGGCGTCGTCATCATCATCATCGAATTCACCATGTGCGGCTTGTAAATTGTTAAGGAGAAAGTGCCAACCGGAGTGCGCGTTCGCGCCTTACTTCCCACCGGACCAGCCACAGAAATTTGCGAACGTGCACAAAGTGTTCGGTGCAAGCAACGTGACGAAGCTGCTGAACGAGTTGCAGCCGTCGCAGAGAGAGGACGCTGTGAATTCACTCGCCTACGAGGCTGAGATGCGTCTGCGGGACCCAGTCTACGGTTGCGTTGGAGTCATATCGTTCCTTCAACACAGGCTACGCCAGCTCCAGATGGATCTCAGCTGCGCTAAATCTGAGCTCTCCAAGTATCAGAACATGGGTCACGCGGGTCTAATCTCGGCCGCTCATCAGAACACGGGGATGATCAATATCATTGGTGGGGCCGCCGGAGGAGGGGGAGGAGGAGGAGGAAGGGACCATCTCTTTAATCATCATCATAATTTCTTTCCCAGGGATCATCACCATCATCATCTTAATCTTAATCACAATCAGCAGCAACAGATGATAAGGGGTTTTGATGCTGCTGCTAATGGTAACAATAATTACGATGCATCACTTCTCGCTGCTAGCATTGGCCAGCAGCTCACTCAGTTTCAGCAACCTAGGGCTGCCGCTGCTGATGACCGCCGCACCATTGATCCCTCTTAGGTAAATTTCTCGTTTCTTTCTTTCTTTCTTTTTTTTTTTTTTTTAAAAAAAAAATTATTGTTCAAACTAGGGTTTCATTTTTAGATAATAACATGATCTCTAATTGGAAATTATTTATTTCTCAAAACAATAATTGAAGGAATAGTACTTGATATTTCCTTCTAAATTTGAGAGTTTTTTTTATTATTATTATTATTATTATAGGCTTATTATTATGTTTTCACTTGAAAATAGTTGAAAGTTTCAGTCAAATAAAAAAAACTTTTAAAGTGTATTAAATTTCATCTAAAATTATTAATTGTGTATTAATTTTTACCTAAATTTTTAGGAAAATCATCATTCTTTAATTCTTTATTTGTAAAAAGTAATACACTTTAAAGTTTTTCAGAAATAAATCGATAAACTTCAAAAATCTTTGATTTTAACTAAACTTTCGTATATTTTCGGGTAGAAAATTGATAATTTCTCATAATTATAAAAGGCATGAAAAAGAAATTTTAATAATTTTTTTCAATAAATTTTTTTCTGTAATTAATGAAAATCAAATCTCCTAGACCCTTTCAGACCAATCTCAAATCTTCAAGTTTTATCGTTTGAACTAACAAAAAAGGCAAGATAGGATATTATCCCCCTTGTTATCAGTATCACAGCTCTAATTATAATGAAAATGTTTATGGACACAATTCCCAGTGTTGACCAAAATGACTTGAAATAATGTCCAGTTGAAACAGTAGCATAGGCTCTGTCAGTGTTCTAATTCCAGACGTTTTCTCATGATACAGTCTGCAATGCGCACGGCTGTGTGAGTGTTAGAGATATTCGTGACGACGTAATATTATTATTAATTAATTAATATAAATACGTGTGATAATATATTATTGAATGATTATATGATTGACATAATTTTGACACCAAAATTGATCATTATTATAGTTTTATAAACTTGCTCTTATAACATAATCTTTTCTTCCTCTTCCTGTTGTGGGAGTGTAGGGACTGAGCCTTTGAAGGATTCACCATGGGAGAGGAAACTGATTACTGAATATGGAAGTTCTATTATCTTTTACCAAAATACCCTTCTATAGACAATTTTGTGATGATTACTTATATATGTCTCTTTGCTAATTAAACTTGTCTTATGATAATATTTATCGACCATATATATATATATAAATTGATCATGCTGTTGTTTGCCTTTTAGTCATGATCTTGATAAAAATATGTATGTACTTGCATGCTCTTCCAGACTTTTACAGTAACACTATTTGTTCGTGGGGTTTTGTATGCCTCTAAAAATGTGCCATAGCAGGTACTTTTGTTTCCACTCTTTTGAACTTTTCTTCCTTTGAACAGTTGACTAGATTATTTGCAAAATTTGATCTAGTACATGTAATAGCTTATGCCTATTAATTATTGACCACTGAATTGATCGTATCTAATGACTAATTAATATCATTCATGCTAGCTAGGTGACTCTTGGCCTTTGGGTGTGGTGTGATCAAACTCAAGAGGTTAATTAGTCTTGTAAATGAAAATCATATCATATAAATAAATTTAATCGGAAATCGACAATCACTTTAAGAACAATTAATTGAAATTAATCATGAAGAGTAAATTTGACATTTCGTATGATTGATAATAAATAAATTTAAAACTCATTTTTCAATATCCTCCAAAAATCACTAAAATCATTCATTTATCATAATTTTTTCTTAAACAATCATAAAATTGAGAGAGGTGACTAAAATATCTAAAGAAGTTGAAGAAAAATGATGAAAAAAAGAAGATGGGTGTTTTTGCAAATCAATCAAAAATTGATAATCAATGATTTTTTCCGTAATGGACGATTTTTGACCAAATCAGATCGCTACGGTAGTGATCGGCAATTATTTAAGCTTTGACAACAAGCAATATAATAAGAATAAATAGAATTTTATTAAATAAGTGTGGAGTCAAATTCCCTTAGTTTTCAAACCATATTGTAAAAATACTGCTAGCTAGACAGCAATACCAAACAAAGTCTAAGATTTGCATTCTCAATCCTAAATTTAAAAAAGAATACAAACTATTGATCCTCCTACTAGCTAATTAATGATGAAAGTGATTAATTCAAAAATTAAAGATGATATGGGAAGATTAATTAGTTCCATGTTATTTGTTTCCATGATTTTCAGTACTGTTACATGAAAGGTGTGAGTTTCATTTGCTCATATACTGATAACTGAAATATAGAGATTGACGTTTGATTTCCAAAGACTTAAAATTAGTAAACAAATTTGATATTGCGTCCAAAATCCTTCTCTTCTCCAACTACAAGGCTAGTAGTATATAGGAGCTGGCTAAAAAGCCATCTTATATTTCAACTAACTTTCCATCCAATACAACATTTGTCGATGAAATCTTACTTAAAATTGCAAGTATCGAATTGATGTGATTCATGTGGTGTTGTTTTGTCAAATTTTAATTTACACAATATTCAGTATTCACCAAGTATTATAAGACAAAAATAGATTTCGTGCATGTCCAAGTAGGGATGTCAAAATCCCCTTGGGGGCTAGATATGTTAAGAGCGGTTAAGGTGATAATTTTCTATATTTGTTGGTTGGACGGGTCAGATATGAGTATTGACATTCTCGTTCAAATATAGATAAAATCCTCGTGTAAACGGGGACCAGTATTGGGGCCCAATATGTAAGGAATGGGTAAGGAGATAATTTTCGTACTTATTGATTAAATAGGCCGTCTATGAGTATTGACATTCTCGTACCATACTCGACCTTTTTCCATCTCCATGTCCAAGTTATGCAGATTTTTCAAATATATATATATTAGTTCTCTCATACGGATTTCCGTATGGAATTTTTGTGTAGACATTTGAAAAAATATATGTATTTTCTAATATTGTGGAAAACCCTTAAAAAAGTAGGTTTAATTTCTCGTATGTCCACATGAAAATTTGATAATTTTCTTTATTATTATTATATAATTACCGATCTTAGTCTTAAAAAAATTAGAACAAAGGTTATATTAGGATGTTATATATGTGATGTAAAATGCATTAAATGCTTGAGACTGGAGGTGATATTAGGTGAGCAAGCAAGGCCAAGGAATTAGGAATCCGTGGAGACTGTTAAAGAAGACACAAGGCATTTTCTTGAGAATACAGAAGACAACTGAAAGAGACAAAAATGGACAAAAGGGTCAAGAGAGGGTCGGTGGGAAAATTAAGATACGAAATTTGTAGAGCAGCAGCAGAAAGCATGAAATGAAAGGCCGTTGCAGAGGAAATGTCAATACTAATGAAATATTTTTTTAAAAAAAAAAAAAGAAAGAAAGAAGAAAGCATTTAATACTCACAGACACAGTACTGGTTATGTCTTATGAAAATGCTAAAACTCAAAATCCAAAGCACAGAAAAGATAGAAGAGAGATGATGAATTGCCATTTTTCATTATATTACATTACACTGCCCAGTCCACCATATATACCCACTATCTCAGTTTTCAGTAACCAGCTTTTTTACTAGTACTATAACTATTGGTTGAGTTTTTATTTTTTATTAGTTTTGTAAACAAATATTTGCAATATTGCATGACAACGATCGTACTCTTACAATGATGAATTGCTTTTTATTATATTGACAGCATTCTCTCTCTCTAATTCTGTGTCCATATCACTTCATATGATATTTTGGATAAAAAATTATTTTAAATTTTGATTTCTTAATTAAAAAAAAATCATGAATTATTATCGATATTATTCAGATCCCGAATAATTCAATCCGGGATTATATGGCCCAAACCCCCATAGTTAGGATATTTTTAATACTAAATTCATAAGAAAATTAATTTTTTTTTTTATCAATTTCGATTATGTCTTGATGGATTACTATTATCCTAATTTATAACCAATGTATCATGTACGCATGCTTGTGTTATGATATGTTACGGTCCATGCTCCATGGATATTATTTACCGGACAAAATAAATATTTTTTTTTTAAAAAAAAAAAAAAAAAGAAAAAAAGAAAAAAGAAAAAAGAAAACAAAACAAAAAAGAAGTTAAGCAGTAAAGTGAGATGTATTTATCAATATACAGCAATTAGCTATGCCAAGTCAAATTCTGAAAAACTAAAATAAACTTCTTCTTCTTCTCTTTTTTTTTTTTTTTTTTTTTTAAGTGGGCTCCATTATTAATTAAATTTCAACTTGGAAGCTCTTAAATATTCAAGGTAATGATTACTTCTGTGAGTTGCAGCAGGTCTAGCTGTCTATGTTTAGCAGATCTCATGCCAAATCAACGAAACCAAACATAACTACTCAATCTCGGTTCCCTTTGTTTTTTTTTTTTTTTTTAAAAGTATAAATATGCAAGAGAGTAAGCAACTACATAACAACATTGAATGGTTAAAGCAAAATAATTTATTTAAAAAAAAAAACCACCCCCGAGTTGAAAATTATGAGTGACTGAAGCTAGTTCATTGATTAACTAGCTTGAAAACAATATGGGGTTGGGTTGTGTCAATGAATTATATAGAAATGAAGTCCTCTTGATGGTGTAGGGTTCAGGATACGGTCTCCAGGTTCTAAATACGAATTTACATGGTACGTTTTTTTTGTAAAAATCTAAGACAATCGAGGATTTTATCTACTCCATTTAAGCACAAATCAGATGATTTGACGATAGAATCTCCAAATTTTCAAAAAAAATTGAAAAGCTACTAGTATAAATATGAAACATGAACTATATCTAAGTACATTGCTAAAAATAAGAACCCTAGAGATGATGTACAAGTACTACAACTAGGGTTTAGGTTTGGGTCAAGTGAAGCATGTAGTGTGGAGTAAGTGTGATTTTAGGGGGAAAAAAAGTGACGAGAGATTGAAAGCGACGGTTTTAAAAGCAGGAGATGTCCCGACAATTGCACATATTACGACACCCAAAGGGAAATTTTTTTTAAAATTTATTAAAGAGAGTTGCATAATCATTATAATAAATTTAGATCCAGTATTAAATTAAATTATATTAATTTTTTCATAATTTTTTATCATGAATATATGATTAATTACATTAGATTTCATTTAAATTATCATTTAGTAAATAATAATTATAATTTAGAAAAATTTAAAACAATGGTAAGTTATTCAAACCCAATAAAAATTGATGTATCTTCTCTCTTGCATTTATTTCGGGTTGTCCCTCGAAAAGAGAAAGGACCCCACTCCCCATCGAAACCCAGAAATATTTATAAGGAAAGAAATAAAGAAATAAATAAAATGGGAGATTTGATTTGGGGCAATTCAATGACAATGCATTAAATAAGACAGTGCCAACACCATGCATGAGACTGAGAGCCTGACGTCTGCCAGTGCATATAAGCTTTGATTCTGGCAACTGAGTCTTTTTCTTTTCATTTCCTCCTCTTTCACAAAAGCATATAATTAGTGCATGACTTGACTAATCCTTCTCCTTTTTCTCCCAATCACAATCAATGTTCTTTCATTCATTTATTCTTTGCTTTTTTATTTATTTATTTATTAATTTGAGTCATTGACCATTCCTTTATGCTTGAAGTTTGGCATTGGCATTGCTATGCACATTTTCCTAGTTTGTTTTTTTTTTTTATAATACAAAAATTAAATAAGGAGAGTGATCAGAAAAAGAACAACAACTGTTGCATCTTTTCAATCCTTTTCCATTCCTTAATATTAACGTGCCTTTTGTCCCTCTAGGTCTCTCTCTCTTTCATTCAACTGTCAATGAGAGAAAAGCCAAATAAAAATACTTTGCCCATCTCAGGAAAGAGGTTTCATTGACCTTCCTCATATCATATCTATCAGTCCATGTGAATGAGTGAAATGTGATCCATATTGCCATGTGCCCTTTTGCTCACTCTACTCTTTTGTCTAAATGGGATTAATAATTATAATAATAATAATAATTCATCTTCTTGCACTAAGGTGGCATGAAAGAGCTTTCATTTGTCTTTAAGGGCCGTGGTTTAGTGGTGTAAAATACATGATCTCATTTTGAGGTCTTGGATTCGAATCTAATGAGTATATTTTTATTTATAAGAGTCTTGGACAATCGAGAATTTTATCTGTTCCGCTTAAACTCGGAAAGAATGATTTGATGACGGAGTTTCCAATAATTCTTTACTAGCTCCATATATTTTCATATGATGAAATCATCGTGTAGATATTATATGCAAAGTTTGTTTCTCAATTAATGATAATGATATCAGTGTTGCTCTCGTAAACGTGAAAGTGAAATGATAATATAACACGTTAATTGAATTACAAATTTTATATTCTGATTTTTTTTTTTTTTATATATAATATTTGTACCTTATAGATTCCTATGTACATAATCTTGATTCTTGACCATGCACTATTTTGGTAAATCACTATTAAAAAAAATACTTTACATAAATAACTAAATAATATCTTACTCTCATAAAATTATAAATAAATAAATAATAAGGAGAAAGATTTAACTTCCGATTAAGACAATGTATGCTTAGGTAGTTTCCATCTTAGAGTTGTATAAAAGATATGAAATTCAAAATATAACAATTCGATAATACATTA
The DNA here is from genome assembly GCA_019454045.1 of Zanthoxylum bungeanum. Taxonomy (NCBI): domain Eukaryota; kingdom Viridiplantae; phylum Streptophyta; class Magnoliopsida; order Sapindales; family Rutaceae; genus Zanthoxylum; species Zanthoxylum bungeanum. The sequence goes on along the minus strand of SKCR01032587.1, from coordinate 23,972 downwards.
TCATTCGTGTTAAATAATAATAAATAAATAAATAAATAATAATTTTATTTCATTAAATTCTTATATGTTATATTATTATGTAATTATTGGCTATTGGTACGTCACCCATACAAAAGTGATGAGGAAATTAAGTTGCTTTTAGGTTGTATAATTAAAAAAGGAAAGAAAAGTATAATATGAGGAAGATCATTTCAAATTGAATAAATTTCAGATTACCCTTGGTGTCTTGATAAAATTCAATTTACTAACATTTCCAAAATAGTTAACACCATCCAAACCGTTAGCACCTCCCCTTAATATAAACAGTTGCTTGTCTTTAACCAATAAAAGTACCAATTTGCAGGGAGGGGAAAAGCCTCTCGTATGTCACGGGTCAACAGATTCAAATTTTTTTTTTCAACTATTAGTATTAAGTAATAATAAATTTACCCTCGTTAATTTATAAATTCAACCTTTAAAAATGGCAAAATCCCCCCTCAATAAATAAAATTGGCTTCGCCCCCAGGGACATACCATAATATAATCCTACCCTGAGTTAAATTAAACTTTCATAATAAAATAAATACATCTAATAAGAAAAAACATTATATGAGCCATATATATATATATATATATATATATATATATATAAATACAATATTAAAAAAATCGGAAAATTATCAATCATATCCAATGTTTGACACGTTATAAAAATACAAAATCCTGAAATTTTTTTAATTCATCAATCCAAAGATTGAAAAGTATATCAAATTTAAGTATACGATCGAAAAATGTATCAAATATCGAGTATAGATATGTTACATGATAGGTAGATGTTTGCTACACTTTTCAATCTTTGGGTAGACCGATAAAAAAAAATTAAATTTGTGTTTTTTTGATAATGTGTTAAATATTGGATATACAATAATTCTAAAAAAAAAATTAAGAGAGTAGAAAATAAATATATAATTCAAATAGTAAAACGTTACTTAAGTTAATACGTTTCATGACTTCAAGCAACATGGCTCATCAATGTAATGTGAGAACCAGCTGCTGCATGGAAGCTTCACATGCATAATATCCAGCTGCCATGCATGATAGGAAGAGGCCAAGGCAACTTTAGGTGGTAATTGCCATAAATCTAGCTTGTTGAAATTTTTTGAGAAATCAACAAACAAACTTTTTGTGGGTTATTGTTCAAGTGTTGAAAATGTAAGCTTGTGCTTGAGCTTAGGGCATCCCAAAGTGTGCAAATAGAGAGAGTGAAATGAGGTTTTTGTAAGTTTAAACGCTTGTATTCTATTCTTGTAAGTAATAGAAAGTTTCGGTTTTTTTCTCAAATACACTTTAGAGTGATCAGAGAATCACAACATGTAAATACCACAACAAATAATTCTAGAAAATAAGAAAATCTAAGTTCCTAACCTTGATTAAGATTTGATGAAAAACTTGAAAAATTATTAAAGATTTTTCAAATCTCTAGGTGTGAACATAAAAATGAGCAAAATATGAAAAATCAAAAAAAAAAAGAAGAAATAATTATAATTCAATTTTTTACATCATATAATAAACAACACACATATACTTATAATTTTTATAGCCCGGTCTATCCTTGAGGCATGACCACTCCCTACTAGAGGTGGTCTATCCTTGAGGCATGACCAATACTCCCTACTGGAGGTGGTCAAGAGTCGACACAAACGATTGGCTGAAATCTTAAAATTTTATCTAAAATTAGGGTCTCAAATCTAATAAAATGTCAATTTTAAGTGTATAATATGACATATATATATTTTTTATAATTTATTAATAGAGACCATCTTAAAAAATTTCTGAACATTCCTTAAAATTTATGATAATTCAAGTCCGCCCCTAACCTCTGGGCGGTTCTTTAAATTTGTACACCTTTTAGAAACATAGAGGGGACACAAGCATATGTTCATTTTGATTTTGTACTAAAATCTTTATAATTAAAAAGAAAATATATATAATAATGCCATATCATGCAACGATGATAATTTGTAGAAGTGGTTTGCGAATGAATAGTTTGTGCGCGTAGTCCCAAGGGGTGTGGCTTGGTGGTGTAGGGTCTCACCTTGAGGTTCTGAGTTCGAATCCAGGGGGTGCACTTCTTGTAAGAGCCTGGGATAGCCGGTGGTTTTACCTGCGCCGCGGCCCAGAATGAGTGGTTTTTGGCGGGGTTTCCATCGTTTCTAAAAAAAAAAAAAAAGTTTGTGCGCGTAGTATTACTTTTAATTTGGTGGTTTGTTTTTTCATCAGCAATGATATGTTTTATTTTTGTTTTTTCAATGTCTCAATATAATTGATAATTTATTTGTTTTGAAAATTAAAAACACATGAAATATGATAATTTAGGGTGGTTTATTTTAAACATATGAAAAATATAATTAAAATCAAACATAAAATAAGATAATCATTAATTTTAAATTACTTATTAAGAATAAAATTACAAGACTCCAAATTCAAAGTTTTTTTTAAAAAATACTATAATAATTATAATATTTAAAATATAAAATAAATAAATTACATCCTTGAAACAATTGACTCTCAAGTTACTCTCGTAGCTGTTGCATGAAGACTTGATATGATGGTTCAAAAAAATTACTTGCATTTGTTATTTGATTGTTGTTTTCCAACTCAACTTTTTTGTCATACTTTGAAAATAATACAACAGTAATATTTATAATTTTCGAAGAAAATTATGTATCATAATATATGCAATAACTATATTTATCTGAACACTAAATGGATATGGCAGCATCCGCTTTAAAATTGAGAAACAAGTTTTAAGCTCAATAACATTTCTTAATTTGGCATGACCTTGATTGAACATCTCTTATTTCCCCACTACGAAAATCATTCAACCAATAACATACATGACGATATGGCACCATGAATCATCATGTGTGCATGCATGTATGCCGCATCAACTAAATAGTGTTTTTCTGCAATAAGTAAAGTTAATTATCAGCAACAAAATTTATAGAAATATAAGTGAAAGATTACCCGGAGATGGAAATGGAAATTTATGTCTTGAATTATAAATTGTTTATGTCAAAACTCTCGAATTATGTGATGTTCCTTCCCAACCAACAACAACAATATCATGTCAAAGACAAATTACCATGACATTTTGAAAACATTCCCATATGTTGTGACCTCTCTGTAGAACTTGTTTAATAAGGATTCCATCTATTACATCAACCACAACCTACGCATAAGCAAATAGTATTAATATGAAAAATATATTGAAAAATATTTATGTTAAATATTTCCCGTAGCCTATGTTTAGTTATGCCACTTAAATCATCATTAACAAACATATTTATTTTTGAAGGCCAACTATTTCATAAGTTACACAATATTTGATTGCTAAACAAATGATCTTTACAGAACACAATCGAGATCCTGGATCTATCAACCAATAATACTACGTGCACAAACTATTCATACAGAAATCACTTCCCCAAATTATTGGCATTACAGGATTTCAGATATCTGATCACTACATGTGGTTTCCAATTATTTGAGTTGGTAAAATCTCGCGTCAAAAAAATAAGAGGTGTGGGGTTTGAACCTCGTTCAATCCTTAGATGCCAATAGACACCACTCAAAAGCATGAAGAAGAAAAATAAATTGATACATAAACTGCCACAAATACATGAACACTGCTATGCCTGCTTCTCAAAGACAATTTGTAGGCATTCGACTCCTCTCCTAAGATAGGGAAGCTTTTTAGAGAGAGAACTTCAAGCTTGATTCTTCCGGATCTTCTGGATTGCTAACGTGGCTCGATGACGCCAAAGGAAGGAACTATTGAGAGATTCATGTAACATATAAAACTATGCATTGGAGAACACCCACTGCACGAAAAAGGGCACAATTGCAAGCTTAGAGAAAACGGAAAACACGATTCTCAAAGTATTATTTAGATGCAAGCTAATCACTTAAACCAAAAGTAAACTGAATTGTGAAAGCAGCAAACCAGATTGTAATATTCCCATTTTCATAGAAGTCCCCAAGAGATTTTTGTACTGCCACAAAAGTTTACAAAATTGCATTGCACTTAAAAGGACACAGTTGCAACTTGAAGAAAATGAAAAACACGATTCTGAAAATAGTAAGCCAGATAGTAATATTCCCATTCTCATTCAAGTCTCGGAGAGATTTCCGTACTTTCACAAAATGAAAGACCAAACTATGATTGAAACCTCAGTATTCAGGTAGACTGATATAAAATCAACAAACTTGCAGAAAGACAAACGTTCATTAGATCAATTAACTTGCAGAAAGACAAAAGTTCATTAGAACCCCATGAGCGCACAAGGTTTATTATCTGAAATGTCGCAAAAGTGCCTCAATATAACATATTCGAAAGTGCTCAGAAAGCATAAAAGATAAGGAGGGATGATTTGTCCCAAGTATTAAGCCATATGTCCTATCAAGTGTGGAACCCCCTCAAAAAGTTTAAGTCTGTTGGGCCCAGTATTTGGATTTGGGTCACCCTAGAACCATAGCAAAATGTGATGGGCCAATCGGGCCGTATTCTTTACCAATCTGTGTGCTGTTTAAGCATATAACATCTTATTAGTTTGGAGAAATCATCACAATAGTTTTAGAGATAGCTCCCAACTTGTCGGGAAGGATATTAGCAATGTCCTTATAAAGAATATCCACCGTAGCTAGTTACACACATTTTAGGTGGCTTCCGAGTTCGGAACAAAATCTTTAGGGGCCAAGGGGTCAGATTGCTGGGCCATAAAGCTGACAACAAGGTCGGGTCAACCATTATAAATGGTTCTCAACTCGTTGAGTCCCAAGAAGAAAGGGTGGACAATAAAATCCCACATTATTTGGGTTGATGTCCTTAAAAACATTGATAAGACTTCATAATTTTTCCAACATCATTGTACCATGGAAACCAACAAACTTGAAGATTTGGCTTTGATGCATAGAATAAAGATATTTGTACATGACCTTCCCCAACTTTTCCAAAAAACCTTCCCTAGACCTGCTTAGCCCTGAGAGAATAGTAAGTTGGGAAACAAATATAAAACTTATCATGATAATCACAGCCAATATCATTCAACATAGAAATGCTTCAAATCATTGCAACATTAACACTACGATGAAATTTTGGTTTTCAGACAGCGAGTATAGTAAGCTATTAACAAGCAAAAAAAAAAAAAAAAACTCGTTATATGCTCCATTGAGCAGCAGTCCCAAGATTTCTCGAAACACCGAACTTTCTCAGGTTCACAGAAACTAAATAAAAGAATGCAGTATATTGTGAACGCAGGAACTAGGAGAGGGAAACTTAAAGTACAATGCAAACTATGGTATTTAGATAGGTGTAGATTAAAGGCATGAAAAACTATAAGAGAGTCATCAAACACAATTTAGTGGATAGCTAGTCCCATTATTACTCGAAACTTGAAACATCTTGCCATCAATGCTCCAAAAATTGCAAAAAATGAAACATAATAATAAATTGAATTTAAGGAATCAATTAGGCAAACGAAGAAATATTATTGTGGGAACACAGAACCTGACGACGCATGCTGTTCTAGGCTCGCAGCCTAGTTGGGAGTATGGAGTAGCCCGCGGGGGACTAAACCGGAGAATAATGGAGTCGCCACCCGGTGTGAACCGGGAAAAATGATTTAAGGCCGCACTCACCCCTCGCAAGGGAAGACCTCAAACCGTTGGGTTCAGAATGGTCCCTTACTTATGCCACTTGTAATAAAATGATTTGTGCAATAATTTAATCGAATCTACGCAACATATTTCCAAGAGTATTCTACTTTTAAGTTCGCATGCATGAAAGTAATTATATAACGGCAAACATGCAATAGCACACGGCAATCTCTTGAACATACTTCGATCATATAATGCGGAAAATAAAGAACAACCTAAACATAATGCAAATTCCAAACGCAAAATAATTGACTAATCATGCTTGAAAAGGAATAACTAAATAGGCTAAATCATGCTTAAGAACCAAGTAACATACTAACGGCCTAATCATGCTTGAATACCATCTCATGAACACATCAAATAGATAAATGCAGGAATATAAATAGTATGATTGATTACATGATACAAGAGAAATCACCTAAGAAATAATTATGCATGACATGTGATGAAAATGACTCAGTTCAGTGTATGCGCGTTCGTGTAGCGTTCGAAAATGCGTTCGAACGGTAAACAAAAGGTTCTCATTCGTATGGCGTTTGATAACGCGTTCGAACGGGACAAGACCTGATGAAACAAAATACGTGCGCGTTCGAGTAGCGTTCGTAAACGCGTTCGAACGATAAACAGAAGGTTCGCATTCGTATAGCGTTTGAGAACGCGTTCGAACGGGACCAGACCTGATGCATGATAAAACAAAGGAAATACGTGCGCGTTCGAGTAGCTTTTGTAAACGCGTTCGAACGGGAAACAGAAGGTTCACGTTCGTGTAGCGTTCGAGAATGCGTTCGAACGGGACATGACCTGATGCATGATAGACGACGCAAACGCATACACAGATGCACAATGTAGGACCCCGTGTGCCCGATTGAACTCATTCCCATTCAATCGAGCATACCTCGTCCGGCGCGGCAAAACATCGTGGTAAAGGTAGCCTTCGGGCATTTTCCCTCAAATAGAGGACCTTTAATCCACCCTAGTTAGCCCATGCGCATTAGAATGCAATACATGCATAAATAGAACAATGATATGCATAAAGTCAATGACCTAACTGTAGGCATTGCATTTTTGCATGTGAAACCCGATGATGAGTCTCATTTGGAGGCACTACCTTTTAAGTCGCGGAAATTGCGGGAAACAGATGTCGGAAGGGAGGAGTCAAGAATTGACTCATAGTCGGATTAAGTTCGCTGGTTTAGCTTCGGGTTACTTGTTGGTGTTCCGTTTTAAAATTTATTCTCGGCCCAAAACCCCGCAAATCACTTAACCTTAGTCCAAGCCCAATCCAAAGAAATAATTAATGTATGTCACAAATTAAAATAATTAAAACATCAAAACACCTAGCCAAGCCCACCCACCTAACCAAGGCCCACACGCCCATAGCCTTTAATACACACCCCAATTAAATAATTATTAATAAATTAAAACATTAACTAAATAAAATATTAATTATATTAATTAAATAAATAAATAAAATATTTACCAAACATAAAATAAGTATATGCCTAATTTAAACAAATCAAATATAATTATTCCTAACTAAATAAAATTATATACCAATCTAAAATATTGACTTCCTAATCTAACAAATTAAATGCCTAATCAACACCAATTAAAGATATCACCTTCCTAATTTGAATTAATCTTGTCTCCATCAAATCTTTGACTTTCCTTGCTTAATACCAAATCATATCCTAATTGAATGCACCAAATCTCTTCCTTGTGAGACAAGGTGAAACCCTATCCCTTCTCTATATAAACAACCCCTCACCAAGCTTTCATGTCTCCACTCTCTCTAGTCCACGCCCATACACACACAAGAACTCCTCTCATTCACGTTTTCTTGACACAAAGAGAAGCCTTAGAACTCACGGCACAAATACACAGAAAATAAACCACGCTCACGCACCTTCAGCAACCCCCTTTCTTCACACATAAATCACCCTTCACTCGGCAGCCACAAACCAACCCCACTCATGCACTCAGGCCACGCACTTGGCTTCACCTAAACTCTTCTGTCACCCAACACGTCCTCTCCACGCCCTAACCACTCAGCACTCACCCCTTCTCTCATTCACCGAATACTTCACTCACTCACACATACTCAACCGACACAAATAGCTCACAAACAAACAGCCCTCACCTCTTAACCTCTCAAGCCACACAGCTCACCTAGGTTAAACACGTAGCCTCACAGCCCAATGTAAACCACAATTACACACACACAAAACGCACTGACCCTTCACATGAACCACACCAGACCACTCACCACTAACCTAAGGACACTCAGCCACCCAAACCATCACAGCTCATTCATAAACAAATCGAAACTGCCCCCGCTAAACTGCGAAATAACCACCCCAAAAACAGTCCTAGAACACGCCCCTACTGCACAACTGAACTGCCATAGTTTAGCCCACTGACCTGATCGTTTTTGCAGTGATTTAAGTCTATAAAACAGCCCTAAAATCACCTAGAAACCACCCTAAAAACCTCCATAAAGTTTCCCTAAAAAATCACAAAAATCTGCACATTAAGCCTCCCGAAAACGCAAAAAACAGCCCCTTAAAACACAAAACGTGACCTGAAACAGTGAGCAGAAAACACCGAGAAAACAGCAGCAAAGTGAAGCAAAAATAGCAAGCAAAACGGCGAGTTAAGACGTTAAACAAGTGAACCGGAAAAGTTGCGAAGTGATAGCCCTTCCGACAGTTGTAAACGCGAGTCCGGAAGACGACTTAAAAGGTTAGACCTGAGGGTACCTTTCACACTTGTTTTTTTTTATTTGATTTTTATTGATCCTTTTAATTGTGTTTTAATTATTTATTGAATATTGTTTGCATGCGATGTGTGTTGTGGCCATTGATTAAAACGGAAAATACGTCGTCTCTCGTGGTATATAGGATGGAACCCAGACGTAAATTCCGTAGCCGATTCTGAATGGACGGTAGTGCGGTCTGTACTTGGGATACAACTCCACGTACCACTTGAGTAAACGGCGTATATTTCGCTTTATGTTGTTTTGATTATTCTCACTTTATTATTCCGTCTTTTAATTTCCGTATGTTATTTATTTATGTTATGATGCGATCGAGCGCATGGGCTTAGTAAGTGGAATGAAAGATCCCCTATGGGGAAGGGTTAAAGCCCTTTACCACGATGCTTTGCCGCGCCGATTGATGTGTGTTCGGTTGAATGGCAAGACACGTTCAATCGGACATATTAAGTTTGATGTGATTGTCTTTATTTTTGTATGTTATGATGCGATCGAGCGCATGGGCTTAGTAAGTGGAATGAAAGATCCCCTATGGGGAAGGGTTAAAGCCTTTACCACGATGCTTTGCCGCGCCGATTGATGTGTGTTCGGTTGAATGCAAGACACGTTCAATCGGACATATTAAGTTTGATGTGATTGTCTTTATTTTTGTATGTTATGATGCGATCGAGCGCATGGGCTTAGTAAGTGGAATGAAAGATCCCCTATGGGGAAGGGTTAAAGCCCTTTACCACGATGCTTTGCCGCGCCGATTGATGTGTGTTCGGTTGAATGCAAGACACGTTCAATCGGACATATTAAGTTTGATATGATTGTCTTTATTTTTGTATGTATGATGCGATCGAGCGCATGGGCTTAGTAAGTTAGTCCAAAGGTCCTCTATTTGAGAGACGAAGAGCCTAAAAGGCCACATTTGTGACACTACTTCGCCGCGCCGGACGAAGTGTGTTTGGGTTGAATGTACGTTCAATCGGGCATACGAAGTCCTACACTTTTATTGTCTTTATTTCATGTATTGTGATGTGACGCGCATGGGCTTAGTATGTTAGTCTAAAGGTCCTCTCTTTGAGAGACAAAGAGCCCCAAAAGGCCACCTTTACAGCAGTACTTCGCCGCGCCCCTTTATTTTGTTGTTTAATATGACGTCTTCTTACATGACCATGCATCATATCACATTGCGCATGGGCTTAGTATGTTGGTCTAAAGGTCCTCTCTTTGAGAGACAAAGAGCCTAAAAGGCCACCTTTACGGCAGTACTTTGCCGCGCCTCTTTTATTTAGTTATTCGCTTCATAACGTCTTTTTGAAAATTCATGCATCATATTGCATTGCGCATTGGCTTATCAAGTGAGATTAATGGTCCTCCACTTTGAGGGGTGAAAATGTTTGAAAGCTACCTTTGCTACAATGATTTGCCGCGCCCCTTAATCTGTTGTTATGTACGAGAACTCATATATTCATCTGTTCATGTATGTGTCATGTCGTTTACTACATTTTGGAGGTCACTACTATAACCCCGTTCGAACACGTTCCGAAACGCCGCACGAACGCATGTTTTCTGTCTGGTCCCGTTCGAACGAGTTATCAAACGCTATACGGACGCGAACCTTCTGTCTACCGTTCAAACGCGTTTACGAACGCTACACGAACGCGAATACACTGAATTGAGTCATTTTCATCACATGTGCGTCTGTGTCTATATCTATCTTCTTTTGCACCACGTCATAGCATGCTCACTTTAATGCCTAATTGCATCCCTAAGCGTCTTTTTGCATTACGTACTTAGTTGACTCCTTTATTTGTGCATGGACATGTAATGGCTATTGTTGAAATCAAATGTTCGCCATTATTTGATTCGCCTTTATGTGTGCTTGTGTGGTTAGTGTGTGCTTGTGTTTCCATGAATACAATATGCCAATGAAGTTGTATGTTCATTGCTACTTTGATGTACTTTCAAGCATGTAATCTTAGATGTGAAATATATGAAAATTTAGGTGTAAGTTTTATTTTTTGCGCATGTGGATTTAGAAGCATGATACTCTTGGAAATAAGCGTTACTTAAGCTTGATTAAATTATTACACAAATCCTTTCATTACAAGTGACATAAGTAAGGGACCATTCCGAACGCAACGGTTTGAGGTCTTCCCTTGCGAGGGGTGAGTGCGGCCTTAAATCTCATTTTCCCGGTTCACACCGGGTGGCGACTCCATTATTCTCCGGTTTAGTCCCGCGTGGCTACTCCGTACTCCCGACCGGGCCGCGAGCCCGGGACAGCATGCGTCGCCCAGTTCCTGTGTTCCCACACTAACAAAAGGCGCGGCAAAACATCGTGGTAAGGTAGCCTTCAGGCATTTTCCATCGAATAGAGGACCTTTAATCCACCCTAGTTAGCCCATGCGCATCACAATGCATAGAAAGTAAAGACAACGATATAGAACTTCGTATGCTCGGTTGAACATATCTCACATCCAACTAAACATACTTTGTCTGGCGCGGCGAAGTATTTGCGTAAAGGTAGCCTTTTGGCATTTTCTTCCCTCAAATGGAAAACCTTTAGACCAATATGATAAGCTCATGCGCATCACATCATCAACACACAAACAAACAACATACAGAAAGTAAAATGGCGAAATATAAGATGCAGATAATAAACAATCAAGATAAAATAAAAGGAGATATGTGCTGTTTACTCAAGTGGTACGTGGAGTTGTATCCCAAGTACAGACCGCACTACCGTCCATTCGGATTCGGCTACGGAATTTACGTCTGGGTTTCTGTAGGCACTGCATTTTTGTATATAAGTCCCGACTATGAGTCTCGTATGGAGACACTACCTCTTTAGTCGTGAAAGTCGCGGGAATCGGACGTAGGAGGGAATGGTCAAGATTGACACATTGTGGGATTTAACTCGCTGGAGTAGCTTCGGTTCGCTTGTTGGACCTCCGTTTTAAAAACACATCCCTAGCCCAAACCCATTAAATCACATCCAAAATAAATAAAAAAATATTAAAATACACCTCACAAATTAAATAATTAAAACCAATTAATTAAACTTAAATTAAATTAAATCACATTCCTAATTTAATTAAATCACTTACCAATTTAAGATAAAACACATTCCTAATTTAATTAAATCACCTACCAATTTAAATAAATCATATCATTAACTAAAAAGAACAAATCAAATTAATTCCCCTAATTAAAGATTTTCTCTATCACATACTAAATTAAAAATATCTCATAATTAATACACAAATTTGATTCCTTCTCCAACACGATAAACCCCCTCCCTTGGCCTATAAAAAGAACCATTCACCCCCTTACCAAACCCTGGCTGGCTGGCTCACTCTCACGAAAATACAAAAGAAAATAACCTAGCCACACATCCCACCTTATCTTACTCAAAGTCACGTAAGCCTCCACCAGCGCATCACCAAGTCTTCTTCACGCCAAAGCCACAAACTTCAGCACATTCATCACCGACCAGCCCCTTTGACCGCATATACCCTCACACACCTGGCCTTCACGTAAGCCTCACTAATTGCCTTCATCAGCCCTTCATAGCCTTTTTCACGTACTGCCATAAGACACATGCCCATTGACCTCGCCACCTACCCCTTTCACACCTTCACGCACCTGCCTCTCCTTTCAATTAGCGCCACACACTCACCCATAATCCTCAACGCCACCTTGCTCCTTCAATCAGCCACATAACCCTCAACGCCACACGCCATTCATCACGCCTGACCAACCTTCCTTCACTTACACAGACCATTCAGCACTAACGCCACTTGCCTCACCTTCACGCTGCCATCACACATTAGCCCCATAAGCATGCGCACCACAAACCAAATCACGCCTCGCCAGCCCTCAACAAATACGCAACCAGCCCTCAATAAACCACTCACCAGCCCTCCTTCTGCTCATCAAAATCACGCCCAAACAGCCACAAACCTGCCCTCCAAATCACCTCAAAACAGCCGCATATTATACCCTTAAAACAGTCCAAATATCGCAGCCATTAACCCTCCAAAAAACCGCCAAAAACAGTCCCTATTACCTGAAACGCAGCGACCAAACGGCAGCAAAACAGACTTAAAACAGCACAGCCCAAGCATCAAAACAACGAGGGAAGACGTTGAGTAGACAAATCGGAAAAGTCTCGGATCAATCACCCTTCCAACGGCCGTTGTAACGCCCTTCTTGAGACGACAAAAGAGGTTAGACCTGAGGGCACCTTTTATTTATTATCTTTCATTCATTTTGTTTATTTTAAAATATTATCGCATGAGAGTCGTTTGTTGAGACATGATGTGATTGTTGGATGAGCGTAATATATGTTCCCTTTTGTGGTATATAGGATGGAAACCCGGACGTAAATTCCGTAGCCGAATCCGAATGGACGGTAGTGTGGTTTGTACTCGGGATACAACGCCACGTACCACTTAAGAGACACATATTTCGTTTCATCCAAACTTGTATTTGAGCATGATGTGTAGTTCATAGATTATTTGTTTATTATTTAAAGTATGATTTAGCCTAGTTTATCATTTATTTTCAAAGCATGATTATGTTATTTTTATGCATGATATTTTGTTTAGTTTATGTTTATGTTTAAATAGTTATTTGTTTATTTTGGTTTAATGGTTCAATATGATCGTTGTGTTATATTGTGTGTTGCCATTTAATGACTTACTTTTCAAGCATGCAAACTTAGATTAGGAGTTACTTTGATGAATGCATATTAGATCTAAGTCACATTTGAGCATATATGTTGCATAGATTGGATTAGTTTATTGCACAAATCATATCATCACAAGTGACATAAGTAAGAGACCATTCTGAACCCAACGGTTTGAGGTCTTCCCTTGCGAGGGGTGAGTGCGGCCTTAAATCACATTTTCCCGGTTCACATCGGGTGGCGACTCCATGTTATTTCGTACTCCCAACTAGGCCACGAGTCTAGAACAGCGTCGTCAGTTTCTGTGTCCTACAGTCTGGCGACTCCACTGGGGATTTAGAGAATTGGCCCCGAAATAATGTCTTGTAGTGATTGTAATTTGTGCTTTAGTTAACTATGTCTACCGTAGGTTGAAATGGGTTTAATCAAATGCACTTTTAAGGCTAGGTAATGGTTTGATGTCTTCATTCATTCACTACATTTCTATAAGGAAAAGCTGTGAAGGCACCTAGATAATCATGTACTAGTAGTCTACCGTGATGGACTAATTTGGAGGACTCGTTGTTTATTCATGTCACCAAGCGATAAGAGCCTAAGGGGCTAGGGTACTTAAGAGAGCCTCGCTCCACCCCCCCTCTGGGGAATCTACAACGGGAAATCCATTTGACAGTCAGTCACACACCATAACTCGTTGGCACGTACCTTTAGGTATAAAAAAGGGTGCGCTCACTTGGTCGCTCGGACCCTTGAGTGGGGGAGACCTAGTTGTGGGCAATCCTTCGTCGACAGGAGCTTTTGTCTATACCCTTGTAAACCCGCGTATGAACTATAGTTGTAGGATCAGTAGAGACTATTCCTTTATGTTTTGGACCATTGTCATTTGGATTCAGTTGGACTTGTTGTCATGAAGTATGGGCTTGTTGGGCCATTTAAACTGGGACGAGTCTGTGCTTTATGGCAATCGGGCCAAAAGTTTCTAAAATACTGATGGGCCAACTAGTGTAAAATTCTTATGACTTATATATTACATGCATATCACGCATCTCATGCATACATGCATCATGTTAACCCCATGTGTCTTAAAAGCCATCATAGATATCCGTTGGGTTAGTAAAAAGAAGACTTGTCAAGAAGAGTTTAGCAAACATGGATATCGTGGAAAAGGAAACCGAGGAACATAGAACTTTACTGCAATGATAGAAAGACCATTGGGGAGCCTTCAAAAAAAAAAGAAAAAAAAAGAAGGAAAAAATTGTTGTTTGTTTTTAGTCCTTGGTAGTTCGACATAAGTCCGATGATGAAATTGAATTGCTTTAAGGTGAAACCTTAGAAACGATAACCCTTGATGTGCTCTTATCTGATACTTTGAGTGATTGATCTATGTTAGACTCGTAAGCACTTCACTATAGGTACTTAGCGGTGAAAACCTAAGTAGTTAGCAAAGTGACTAGTCGAAGAAATTGTAGGTCGGTGAATGACCGTTTGCTTAGATGTCTATCCTGACTTGCATGTGTTATGATGTGTGGTATGGTTGAAAATAAAAGAAATGTCTCTAAAGAAAAAATTGAACCACCTATAACCGATAAACGTGAAGCTACCCATGGGCGAGTATTAGGACCACCATGAGGAGAAATGCTACCTTAAAGGGTAGGTGCGTTGAAAAAAAAGGAAAGAAAAAGAAAAAAAAAAAGAAAAGAAAAAAATGAAGTCCAAAATGAAAAGAAAAAAGAGAGAGACAAAAAAAAGAAAGATAAAACCATACCACATTGAGCACGAAAAAGCAATTGCAGAACATAATTGAGACATCTAGGTTGGTTTGACCCACCGATCCCGATTTTTGAAATGAAATCATTGAGTTGGCTTGCTTAAGGATCAAGTTGTGAATGAACTTTTGCACACACACATTTTGAGTCTGGCATAGATCATTTATTCAAAAACTCAGATTTGAGTTGCATTGAGTGTTTTGAATGTTCTCTGGTTTCATTACTGGGCATTCCTTGAGGACGATAATATGTATAACTATTGGGACTATTTCGTAGCATGTGATATAGTATGATGATATGGAAGGCCCCACCATGTGGTTCATCTTGACCAAGTGCAAACAGCGGAGAACATAAAGCTAAATTAAGACTGGGAGTGACCAGTCTACCATCCCGTGAATAAGAATAATAACGAGAAATTGAGCCATGAGAGTAGAGAGAAGACTGAGCAATCACTTGGAGAACTGGCGGAAGACCTGACCCAACGGAATATGAAATTCATTCACGCATGCATGCATACACGTAACGTATTTTGCATTCTTTTTTGTGTTTGTTTCGTTTTGTATTCACAGGTTTCAAAGAAGAAAAAGAGAAAGCGGCAAAGACAAGCCAACCAGAAGCAGCAACAGTACAGTGTCATCAGTCTCAGGAATGAATCAGAATCAGTATCAGTCTCATGAATGAATCAGACTCAGTATCAGTTTGGGGCGAGGCCCACATCACCCTGGGGGTGAGGCCCACATCGTTATCAGAATCAGTCTTGTCAGGTATGGCACTCTGGGGCAAAGCCCACACCTTTATTAGAATCAGTCTTGCCGGGTATGGCACTCTAGGGGCGAAGCCCACATTAGCATAAGTAGCAGTCTTGCCAGGTATGGCACTCTGGGGGCGAGGCCCACATTAGCATCAATAGCAGTTCTGCCGGGTATGGCACTCTGGGGGCGAGGCCCACATTAGTTCAGAATCAGTCTGGCCGAGTGTGGCACTCTGAGGGCAAGGCCCACTTTAGTTCAGTATCAGTTTTGCCGAGAATGGTAATCCGAGAATGGAGTAAGGTTCGAGAATGAACAAACCGAGAATGGTAATCGGAGAACGGAGCAGAGTTCGAGAATGGATAAGCCGTGAATGACAATCCGAGAATGAAGCAGAGTTCGAGAATGAACAAGCCAGGAATGGCACTCCGAGAATGGAAACACAGTTCGAGAATGAACAAGCCGGGCAGTCTTGCCAGGTATGACACTCTGGGTACGGAGACATCAGTATCAGTTTTACCAGGTATGGCACTCCGGGTATGGAGACACTTCAGTATTAGTATCAGTTTGGGGCCGAGGCCCACATCAGTATCAGTATCAACTTGGGGGCGAGGCCCACATTATCAGTATCAGTTTGGGGCGAGGCCCATATCAGTATCAGCACGGGGGCGAGGCCCACATCAGTACCAGTCTGGGGGTGAGGCCCATATCAGAATCAGTTTGGGGCGAGGCCCATATCAGTATCAGCACGGGGGCGAGGCCCACATAAGTATCAGTCTGGGGGCGAGGCCCATATCAGTATCAGTTTGAGTGCGAGGCCCACTTTGTCAGCGATATTGGGTCGAGGTGCCCCCGTTGTCGGTTGTAGTTCCGGGTCGAGGTGCCCAGGGTCGAGGTGCCCACTACATCATCAGTTCGAGGGCGAGGTCTCTATTGTCAGCGGTGTTGGGTCGAGGTGCCCAGGGTCGAGGTGCCCCCGTTGTCGGTTGTAGTTCCGGGTCGAGGTGCCCACTACATCATCAGTTCGAGGGCGAGGTCCCTATTGTCAGCGGTGTTGGGTCGAGGTGCTCCCGTTGTCGGTTGTAGTTCCGGGTCGAGGTGCCCCCGTTGTCGGTTGCAGTTCCGGGATGCATCCCAGGGTCGAGGGCCCACTGCATCAACAGTTGTAGTTCCGGGATGCGTCCTTGGGTCGAGGACCCACTACATCATTACTTTTAGGATGTGTTTCAGGGTCGAGGGCCCACACATCAGTTGCAGGTTTGGGATGCGTCCCAGGGTCGAGGGCCCACTGCATCATCAACACTCCGGGTATGGAGATATCAGTTTCAGTTTAGCCGAGTATGGCACTCCGGGTATGAAGATAACAGATAAGCTTTGCCGAGTATGGCACTCCGGGTAAGGAGACACAACATCAGTTTTGCCAGGTATGGCATCGTGGACTATGTGGACTATGTGGATTATGTGGACTACCGAGGACTATCGAGGAGTATGTGGACTACCGTGGACTACCGAGGAGTATGTGGATTATGAGGACTACCGAGGACTACCGTGGATTATGTGGACTACCGTTGAGTATGTGGACTATATGGACTACCGTGGACTACCGAGGAGTATGTGGACTATGTGGACTACCATGGACTACCGAGGAGTATGTGGACTATGTGGACTACCGTGGAGTATGTGGACTATGTGGACTACCGTGGACTATCGAGGAGTATATGGACTATTTGGACTACCGTGGAGTATGTGGACTATGTGGACTACCGTGGAGTATGTGGACTATGTGGACTATCGTGGAGTATGTGGACTACCGTGGACTACCGCGACACCCTAGGTACGGGGTTCAGCACGCCAAGTTTGGCACTGTGCACTACCGCGACACCCTAGGTACGGGATTTAGCACGCCAAGTTTGGCACTGTGGACTACTGCGACACCCTAGGTACGGGGTTTAGCACTATCAACTCAGCATAGCAGGCAGACCAGGTGACAGCTGGCGAGCCAGGTAAGTAAAAATGCATTGCACGTACTTTGATAGGATTGTCATTGTCACACACTGCACAAGTCCCATCAAAGTGGGGGCGACTGTAAGCACTGCATTTTTGTATATAAGTCCCGACTATGAGTCTCGTATGGAGACACTACCTCTTTAGTCGTGAAAGTCGCGGGAATCGGACGTAGGAAGGAAAGGGTCAAGAATTGACACATTGTTGGATTTAACTCGCTGGAGTAGCTTCGGGTTCGCTTGTTGGACCTCCGTTTTAAAACACATCCCTAGCCCAAACCCATGAAAATCACATCCAAATTAAATAAATAAAATATTAAAATACACCTCACAATTAAATAATTAAAACCAATTAAAGTAAACTTAAATTAAATTAAATCACATTCCTAATTTAATTAAATCACTTACCAATTAAGATAAAACACATTCTAATTTAATTAATCACCTACCAATTTAAATAAATCATATTCTTAACTAAAAAGAACAAATCAAATTAATTCCCCTAATTAAAGATTTTTCCTATCACATACTAAATTAAAAATATCTCATAATTAATACACAATTTGATTCATTCTCCAACACGATAACCCCCTCCCTTGGCTTATAAAAAGAACCATTCACCCCCTTACCAAACCCTGGCTGGCTGGCTCACTCTCACGAAAATACAAAAGAAATAACCTAGCCACACAACCCACCTTATCTTACTCAAAGTCACGTAAGCCTCCACCAGCGCATCACCAAGTCTTCTTCACGCCAAAGCCACAAACTTCAGCACATTCATCACCGACCAGCCCATTTGACCGCATATACCCTCACACATCTGGCCTTCACGTAAGCCTCACTAATTGCCTTCATCAGCCCTTCATAGCCTTTTTCACGTACTGCCATAAGACATCTGCCCATTGACCTCGCCACCTACCCCTTTCACACCTTCACGCAC
The DNA here is from genome assembly GCA_019454045.1 of Zanthoxylum bungeanum. Taxonomy (NCBI): domain Eukaryota; kingdom Viridiplantae; phylum Streptophyta; class Magnoliopsida; order Sapindales; family Rutaceae; genus Zanthoxylum; species Zanthoxylum bungeanum. The sequence continues at coordinate 5,366 of SKCR01032587.1, read as the reverse complement.
CTGCTTCTTCTTTCAATTAGCGCCACACACTCACCCATAATCCTCAACGCCACCTTGCTCCTTCAATCAGCCACATAACCCTCAACGCCACACGCCATTCATCACGCCTGACCAACCTTCATTCACTTACACAAACCATTCAGCACTAACGCCACTTGCCTCACCTTCACGCTGCCATCACACATTAGCCCCATAAGCCTGCGCACCATAAACCAAATCACGCCTCGCCAGCCCTCAACAAATACGCAACCAGCCCTCAATAAACCACTCACCAGCCCTCATTCTGCTCATCAAAATCACGCCCAAACAGCCACAAACCTGCCCTCCAAATCACCTCAAAACAGCCGCATATTATACCCTTAAAACAGTCCAAATACCGCAGCCATTAACCCTCCAAAAACCGCCAAAAACAGTCCCTTATTACCTGAAACGCAGCGACTAAACGGCAGCAAAACGGACTTAAAACAGCAGGCCAAGCATCAAAACAACGAGGGAAGACGTTGAGTAGATAAATCGGAAAAGCCTCGGATCAATCACCCTTCCAACGGCCGTGTAACGCCCTTTCTTGAGACGACAAAAGAGGTTAGACCTGAGGGCACCTTTTTATTTATTATCTTTCATTCATTTTGTTTATTTTAAAATATTATCGCATGAGAGTCGTTTGTTGAGGCATGATGTGATTGTTGGATGAGCGGAATATGTGTTCCCTTTTGTGGTATATATGATGGAAACCCTGACGTAAATTTCGTAGCCGAATCCGAATGGACGGTAATGTGGTTTGTACTCGGGATACAACGCCACGTACCACTTAAGAGACACATATTTCGTTCATCCAAACTTGTATTTGAGCATGATGTAGTTCATAAATTATTTGTTTATTATTTAAAGTATGATTTAGCCTAGTTTATCATTTATTTTCAAAGCATGATTATGTTATTTTTATGCATGATATTTTGTTTAGTTTATGTTTATGTTTAAATAGTTATTTGTTTATTTTGGTTTAATGGTTCAATATGATCGTTGTGTTATATGTGTGTTTGCCATTTAATGACTTACTTTTCAAGCATGCAAACTTAGATTAGGAGTTACTTTGATGAATGCATATTAGATCTAAGTCACCTTTGAGCATATTGTTGCGTAGATTCGATTAGTTTATTGCACAAATCATATCATCACAAGTGACATAAGTAAGGGACCATTCTGAACCCAACGGTTTGAGGTCTTCCCTTGCGAGGGGTGAGTGCGGCCTTAAATCACATTTTACCGGTTCACACCAGATGGCGACTCCATGTTATTTCGTACTCCCAACTAGGCCGCGAGTCTAGAACAGCGTCGTCAGTTTCTATGTCCTACAGTTTCCATCCTATATACCACAAGAGACGACACATTTTCCCTTTCATTCGAAGGCCACAACATGCATCCACAAACGACTCTCATGCGAATAAAACAATTAAAAAACAAATGACAATAAATAGAAAAAGTGCCATCAGGTCTAACCTTTTAAATCACCTCTCGGATGTACGGTACACGATCATCGGAAGGGCTAACGCTCCGCAACTCTTCCGGTTAACTGGTTCGCTGCTCTCGTTCGTTGTCTCACTGTTTTGAGTCGTCGTTCTCCCTGTTTTGCTGTTATTTTTACTGTATTTCGCTGCTCTTTCGGAGACATTTTCTGGTCATTATTTCAAGTATTTTAGGCCACTGTTTTGGGGTATTTGGGGCTGTTGTTTTGGTGATGTTAAGGGCTGCTGTTTAGGGGTGAGTTTCAGTAGTTTGGGGGGTGTTCCAGGGGTAGTTTTTCGGTCAAACAGTGAATGTTTTAGGTAGTGATTTTCGGTTATGGAGGGAAGAGGAGGAGAGAAAATTCTTTGTTGCTTCTTGAGTGTATTAGGCGTGAATGGAGAGGCTTTTTCTTTTCTGTATATGCGTGAGATTTATGAGTCTTTTTGTGTGAATGAGCTAGGTTTGGATGTGGTGAATGCTTCTTTTTATAGGCAATGGTGAATCCATGTTTGAAAAGGAAAGGGACCAATTAGTGTTTTACAAGGAAAACTTATATTTCATTGGGGACAAGATTTGTTTTATTTAAGTAGGGACATATTTTATTTGATTTATTTTAATTTGGTATGTGATTTTTTAGATTTGTTTTAATTTCGCCATGTGTTAAATATGTGTTTTATTAATTTGGATATGTTTTATGGGCTTTGGTGGGCTAATTGGGCTTGGGTGTGAGGCTAGCAGCAAAACCAGAAGTACCGACACCGTTCGAACGCCGATTCGAACGCTACACGAACGCATGTAATCTGCTTGACGTTCGAACGTGTTAACGAACGCAGCACGAACGAAAATAGTGAACTTGTGAAATGAAATTGATGACATACTTATTCTGAATTTCCCCTCCGACATTCGTTTTTTTTTGACAATGGCGGTCTCTCGGAGTTGGGGGAATTTTCTCTTCTGTTTCCTTGGTTCTCTTAATGTATCCAATGAATCTATTCCGACCCACTACTGTAGGGTGAGCTTTCAAACCACTCATCTACAACAAAAATAAAATAGACAATTAGAATTTAGACATAGATATTCGTACAATGTATCCCAATTTATTAAATGAATAAAGTAATACAATGTTCAAAGCAGCGATGGTTTTAATAGATAATCTATATGGAAATTATTTCAAATTCAATGTTCAGAAGAAGCAATAAGGACCTAACAAGCTCATGTGTTTGTCCATTTCAAAGAATTAATAACTTGGTAAAACAGAGACACTGCTAAACAATCAAAAAATCAAAAAGGACATAGGAACTAAATGTTGGAAATGGTGATCGAGCACCATTCACTTTTTGTATGAATATTTGATATTTGTGCAATATAATATTTATTTTATCATGGTTATTTATTTATTAATATGGTAAAACTCTTACTTTATTTATATAATGTAAATCTAATTGTTAGATTACTCTAAGAGTTAGAGATTTCGAGTTACACTCAGAACCTTATATGAATTTAGTAAAGACCCGAGAGTTACTACATATGGTGATATAGTTGCAAGAGTTGCAAATGGTGTTGAGAAATATCACGCATTCTCTCGAATATAAATTATTCCTAGTCTAGATATATTGACATGGGTCGGTCATTATATTGGTAAGACTAGTGCATTGTCTATATATGTAATGGACATATGGTTTGTCTCAACAGACTGTGAGCTTAGCGGAAGTTCGTATAGAAATGCAGATATTCATTAGTTGAATGAATGTTGAATTAACTCATAAAAGATGACTAATAGATATTCCATAAAACTGTCAATAGTTATCTTTTCGAGTTGAGTAGTTATTGTGGTCCTTTGACTTGAGACACCACGGTGGTCTTGTGAGTGATCCTCTGTGCCTGATACCATGCATGTCAGAGACCTTTCATGGTCTGGCCTCTGGATGACTGTTAGGTATAGACCGATGCTCACGAAGATCGGTGTGTGTTAATATGAGGATTCGTCAGTCCATATGGTTGGATTTTGTTTCCAGAAATTTTAGAATATATTCCGGAAATCTTTTGGCCGAAAGTTCGTTGAAGAAATTGTTTCTTTGACATTATAAATAATATTCAAAAGAGTTTTGCTATATTATTTATTAATGGAATATAAGGATGAAAAATTTCATATATTGAGTAGATAAGGTTTTGACAGTATAACTATAACCTTACTCAATTGGAAACAGAAATGACGAAGGGATTATACATTAGCGTTTTAACCTCGACTTGTATGGTTCGACGTGTCGTGTTGTTTAGTCATGATTTGTAGGTGGACAGGCCTTCATGAAATATGTATATAAGTATATGAGATATATATGTATATATATAAATAACAACCGAACGTGAGCCTAGAGAGTTCCATTATATTGAGTTTACTCGTTGAGCACTAGGGCGACCTTTCGTCAAATGTTGACAAAATATTTTGGGTTTTAGGATTAAATTGTTTAATCTGATAATTCATGAGATGAATTGAATTAATTAATTTTATATCAAGAGTTGATATAATTTTTATTGTATAATAAATGTAAATTTGATTTACATTAAATTAGTAATTAATTTGTGAATTAATTTAATTGTTAAATTAATATACAAAATTAATTACTTAGTTTATACAAATAAGGTTTTAATTAATTAAAGTAACTAAGTTAAAGCAATTGAACTTTTTAGTTAAAGTAACTAATTATTCAATTGTAACTAAGTTATTAAAGTTGGTGAGATAGTTATTTAACTTTGGTTAAGTTAATTTTTTGAAATGTGTGGTGTGGAGTGAAGATGCCTTAAACCATGGTTATTATTGTGGTTTGGTTTTCTTTATATTATTTTAATAAAAAAAACAAAACAAAACAAAACAATAGTGCTTTGCTTTTTTCAACTCACTGCTGCCGTGAACAAAATAGAAAAAGGAAATTGCTTCCTCCTTTTTCAAGCTTCTGCCGAGAGTCCAAAGAAGAAGAGGGCTGAGATTTACCTGTTTTTTGTTCACCAAAATCTCATCAAAAATTCACCTATATTATATCATGGGCATGGAATTAATCCTTAAGTGTTAAGGGTTGATATTGTTCTTGAATCTCTGATTTTCCTAGGGTTTAAGAGTTGATTTGGGGAAATTGGTTGCTACTCTTGAGTGATCAAACCACCTTTTGATCACCAAGATTTGTTCCTTGAGTTGCTAATTTGGTGGAGGAAGAAGAGATTTGGAGAAAAAGCTTAAAGCTTGGAAAATTTGGAAAAGCTTGAAGGAAGGATCAATGACAAAGCTTGTTGGTACATTTAATTTGTGAATTTATTGTTCAATTTGTGATTAATTTAGTTGAGAAAAATTGTTGTGGAAGTGTGGATTAATTGGAAGCATGTATGTGAGGAATTAGAAGCATTTAAGTGTTGAAAATTAGTATATAGTTGATATGTTAATTTTGAATGCTTGGATTAATTTTTTCAAGAGTTGGAAAATTATATTGTATGCTTGAATTAATTTTTCAAATGTTGGAAAATTAATTTTAGTATGTTTGGATTATTTTCAAGTGTTGGAAATAATTAGGATGCTTAGTTTTAATTTGTCAATAGTTGATAAATTGATTAAAGTGTGTTGAAATTTTTAAATGGACTTATGGTAATTTTTAATACATGAAAATGTTTTAATGCATTGGAAATTTTAAGTTTGTAATTAAAAATTTTAAAACCACTATTTTTAAGGACTGCCGAGAAAAAAAATATAAAAATATATATATTTTATTCGCTCGCGATTTGATCTCGGGCGGGTTTCCGCTGCACTCGGGTTTGTCCGTTCCTCACACAACAAGTGGTATCAGAGCGATACATGCTTCTAATTGTTCATGTTCCTT
>SKCR01032586.1:0-33027 GCA_019454045.1 Zanthoxylum bungeanum | reverse complement strand
ATTGAAAAATATTTCGGGTCATCTTGAACCGAACCGTAAAATTTGGGTCGGTGCGTGGTTTTGACCCAAACCTCGACCCGAACCGTCCAAACCGTAAACTTTGACCTGAACCGTCTAAACCGCCGATCCACGTTCAAATTATACATTATTTTATTTTTCTTCTTCTTTAACTATGAAATTTAAGATATTTAATGATCATATGATAATATGTAATGTATAAATGAAAATTAGGTATTTTTTCTCTTCAATTAATATGTGAAAATACATAAAATTTTCTTTAAAATTTTTTTAATCCAAACCGCCGACCCGAACCGCCCAAACCTCTTAACCCCCGACCTAAACCGCAGCGATTTTTCTTATCAAATTTACGGTTTCGGTTTCTAATTTTCCAAACCGCCAATCTACGAGGTTTGAAGGGTTAAACGAAAAAACCGATCCGAACCGCACCGCGAACACTCCTAGTATTAATCCACTCTCTTGGTATCACTTATCAGTTGGTTCAACTGGTACAGGGGGCTTAAACCTTTAATTTCACTTGTACCAATATAAGATAGGGATTAGTTTGCATTTATTTTATTTATCTTCTTAAAAACTGTATAAATACACAATAATATGCAAATATATATAGCATTATACCCTGATGCACCCAACACATACTTAAAAGTTAGTTCCTAATTAAGAGTTATTAATTTCACGTTCATATTTTTAGTCCAATAATTATTCTCAGTGGGATAATCTCATCACGTGTGATGAGCGGAAAATTTATCATCATTTCCCGCCTCTTTAACCTAATATTTTATTTAGTTTCTCGGGTTTTATGAATATTTTGATGTGTTTTGTGTTATTTTGCAAATAAAAAAGATTTGGGACTGACTGGAATTAAATCGGGCCAAAACAACGAAAAATGTACAAAAAGGGCAAAATTGTCATTAACACTTCTGCATCGCGACCGTTAAAATGTGTCGGACATGTGTCAACATCAGAGAAACTTGCTATCATACGCACTTGCTAACATGCGCCGGCCATGTGTCAACATCACGGTAATCTTGCTATCATACGCCGGACACGTGTCATCATCCCATGCTGCCGACACTACACGTAATTGCTTACGTAAGCGTCGCGACGCGCACAACCTCACACGTCGCGACGCCGAGCCAATAATTCAGTTGTCGTCCAAACATGTGCCACGTGTCATCATCTCAGGAAGCCGTGTACCACGTGTCGAAGATCAACAGCGCGTCGCGACGCGTGGACTGAAGTTCCTAATAAGGATTAAGGATTGTATCTTGTTTGTTTAGTTTAGTTATTTAAGTATGTATTTTTTTTTTTAGTAGTAGTAGTAGTAATACTTTCCTAAGGTTCTGAATAAGGATTTAAGGACTTTATTTTATTAATTTAATTTTTCGCACTTTTAATTATGCATTTTTATTTTCAGTAATAGTAGTAGTTTTTTTTTTATTTACATTTCTTTATGTTTTGTAGTTAAATTTCCCGCTGGGAGAATGGTGAAGCTTTTCATATTATAGTTTAGATTAATCTCCCTTAATTATAATATATAAATTATTTTAAAACCTGACTTAACTGGATACCGCCTTTATGGTTGGTTAGACTTAATTAAATTGATTTTAACCTGACTAAATTGGATACCGCCTTTATGGTCGGTTGGAATTAATCATAAATTTGACTTAATCAAGATACCGCCTATATGGTCGATTGGTAATGACATGCAATTTATATATTATAATAAGGGAGATTTCTAAATAGATTTGTAAAAGTGGATCCCCTAACCCCAGTATTTTATTTTTAATCTAGGGAAGTGATGAAGCACAAAATTTACATGCTTAAAAATTGATTCAATTATATTATGCTTAATACTTTAGTTTGTTTATTGAATCTTAAGCTTAATGCTTGTTATTGTCTGATCACCAATAAGATTGATGTGGTAAACTTAAAATGAACTTGGAAAATGGATTTTAAGTTTCAGCCTTAAATTTAATAGCTCACGATCTCCTTTAAGGATAGACAACCCTTAAAAGATTTCCTTCTAGGATAGACATATACCTGTCGGGCGGGGGTAGCCATAATTGGAACTTGAACTTAATGAATTCAGGTAACTTAGTTAACATAGATATATGATTAATTGTGTTATACTGGGTGTTTGCATCTGACTATCAGAAGAGACTTTTGCATATCTTCGTGTTCTAGGTTAACAGACTGATTTATTACATAGATATAGGAGAATCAATTCATCAATAGAATAATATTGTGTGAAATCACAACTCTAGATATTTGTGTCTTTTGTTTATTTTCCTTAGTATTTTCTTTTGTATCTTTATTTATTTAGCAATCATTCTCTTCTCTATTTAATTAGATACCTATAAATAAATAGTATCAATAATTAATAACAACAATAGAAATTAAGTCCTCGTGGGATCGATATTTTTATACTACTTGAGCGATACGTGCGCTTGCGTTACGTGTGTGATTTCACTGATGAAGTTTTTGGCGCCGTTGACAGGGACTTATTTTTCATGCATTATTAATTTTGAAGCTATCTATTTTACTTGTATCTAATTTTCTTTAATTTTATCTGTAATTTTTATTTCTTTATTTTATTTTTCAGATGGTTGAAAAATGGAACATTATTGGGTGATGGAAGAATTACGAGCTTTACAAAGAAATGATACACCCCAAATCAGGGAACAATAGTCTGATTTTCTGAGACCTGTTGTCCAGCCCAACAATTACCCATGGATGTCAGAGCCATTCAGCACAACATTTGCCCAACCATTTCAGAATGCAATGGGGAGATGTTGTTGGACAATTATGACCCATAGCATCACTATTTGTACATAATATAGTGTTGTTGTACAAATTAAGTATGTGACAAAGGAAATTGCTCTTTTATCATTTGTAATTGGATTACCGGAATTTATAAATGATAAAAGTCCATATGATTAGTACCAGATTAATAAGATATGAGACAGTATTAATCCACGTAAGTTTTAATCATTAAATATCCATAGTCGTAGTATTATCGAGACTGGACATCGATAATGCGGAATAGGCTAGTATTACACTTGTGCATGTTATGGAAGTGTAACGACATAGTTCTCATATATTTGGGTATTGGATACTCATGCAAGTGTAATTGGAGGTTCTGTTTACCGATGGTACGGAAACAGCTTCGCTCTGGATAGACCCATCGAAATCCCATTGGTAATATGACTATGTGTCTATGGGAATCCGAATCAGGGTAGGTGTATTTGGTCTTAACCTGAGACTTGCACCGCTAATACTTGCGACAATCAGTATACTTTGGTTTTGGTCGTCCAGGGCTTTAACAGGTTCTGTGTACGTCTCCTCTGGGTATACTGAGAATCGTAGTGTATTGGGTGTGATGTCAAGATGGAAGTATCACTTCAGTCATATGGAGATGATGATCACGTAGGGATACGTAACTAATACTCTTAAGTACTGCAGTCATCGGGATAATATGACTAGTTCATGATTATCCGATTATAGAGACTAGTTGCGAGAGATCCGATATATGCTTCGTACGGGGCAGACACAATTTCAGCCCTAGGCCTAGCATGTGACATCCGATACTGGATCGTAATACGCAATACTTAGTATATTACGCCTGATAAAGATTATGTATATTCCATGTTGAATATATTTCTAGAGAATTGGGTAGGCACAGTGCTTTGCTAGAAGCCAACCATGTCTTGTAAATCGGTAGGAATGTGGTATCGGGTACGCACGTTTCGGATAGTCCGATGACCGTATTTACTGCCAACATATCCAGGGATCTCTTGGGTCGCTTCCCAAATATTCACCGATGAGATTTGACTCGAACAGAAAATTAATCTGGGATTAATTATTAAAGAGAAAATTAATCTGGGATTAATTAACAGAGAAAGAATTAATTTGGGATTAATTACGTCAAGAATTTATCTGGTATTAAATTCGTCGAGAAGAGAGAACGCGATTAATTTGGAATTAATCGGTAAAATAAATTTAATAGTTAAATTAGATTTTTCTATTTAATTTATTGGGCTAAAATAATATATTAGATATATTAATTGAAATTAGATTTCAATGCAGAATTAAAATTGGATTTTAATTCGAGCGAACGAATTATTTTAAAATTAATTCGTAAGCAACTTACGTAATAATATTGTGAGGCATTATTATTTAATTAAATTGGATTTAATATAGTCGCAACGGTAAATTTGTTTAATTCAGAATTAAACAAACACGGGCCTGAGCGAAGTTGCGTGTTGGATTGTCCGACTTAAATTTGGAATTTAAAGTGGGACCCACCAACTTACATCACTAGTCAATCTTGAGTGATGGAAGTGGTTGGAAGCTTTTAAAAGCTAACTTGTCCAACACACTTTGTAATTTCTTTTTGGAAAAGGATATACACATTTTTGTTTGTTGACTTTTGATAATAGATTTTGGAAATCAAAAATATCAAACAACTTCATCTCTATCTTCCTCTCACTTTGTCGTCAATATGCTCTTCCCTTCTCCATTGATTTTGTTTCAAAATCAAACTTTGCTAGCACATCAAGAGTTAAATGAGGTGATAGGGAAACCAATCCATGAGTTTGGAATGCAAACACAAAGCTTGGAGCTTCCATTACATCCAACAAATCCAAGAAAAGTCTTGAAACTCATCCAATTAAAGTAAGTTTTTCCGCAACTTTCTTTTGTTTATTCACACACAAAATCACTCTTAGACGATCTTGGCATGTTCTAGGAACACTTACAATGGTATCAGAGCCTCCTAAGTTTGATTTGAAAATCTAGGGTTCAAGACTTTAATTTGGGGATTTTATGCTTAGAGCTTGATTTTTCCTAAATTGATTGTTTGGTTGAGTTTGTATGATGTTTAATTAGATTTGTGCATCATTGATTTTGTGAAAAATTGATTAGATTAATTTTCCCTAAAATCTATGGCTTGGCCGAATATGACCCTAAATGGACTCATGGTGGAATTTTGGAAATTTGACAATTGGATGTGTTAAATAGCATGATAGAAATATTGAATGTTGATTTAATTGGATTGAAATCAAATTGAATGATTTTTGTTGCTATTGCCGTGAGTATATGCATGTTGTTGGAAGATTGATTTTGCTTTAATTTGTGTTGGACATAAATTAAAAGGTTAAGCATGATTAATTAGATTAATTAGTGTTTTGGAAATACTAGATTAATTAATTAATTGTGTTAATTACACTTCAATTGAATTAATGTGTAATTTGGAATGATATATTAATTTAATTTGTTGTAATTGGGCTAATGGGCTTGGTTGGGCCAAATTTTAGTCTTGGATTATATTTGGGCCTAAACCATTTCCATAAAGTCCAAAATATGACATGGGCCTTTAATAATTTAATTGGGCCTAATGGGCCAAAATTGATTTTATGGCATTATGGTGATTCCTAAATGGGCCTTGGCTTCTTGGGTTTGATCCATAATGGCCAAAGCCCACGCCTAAAGAATTAATTGAAAGCCCATTGGACTTTAATTGAAAAGTATTTGATACTAATTGGGCTTTTGAGACCCATTAAGATTGGATTTGGAATCCAAGTCTTTAAGGCACATAAATACGTGTAATTATTTAATTTGGAATTAAATATGAATTAGTATTGAATATAATTTAAATTGGATTTAAAATTGTAGTTCGATATAATTCAAGAATACGTACTTTGAGTATTTATTCTTAAACGAGTTGGACTCGCGCAAATCAAATCGTTGTTTGAACATTGGATGGTCATTAATCAAAGATTAATTAATTGGATTAGATTGATTGATAACATGCTTTGTGTGAATACTTGGATGTATTGTATGAATAATGTATATCGGATGGATATTAGAAGGGTGAGGGCAATTTTGGAAATTATTGTAATAAATTTAGAATTTATTAAATTGGACCTGCATGTCCAGCCTATTACCTCTTTTCTCATTGTATTTCTCTTCTCACCAATTCCCCTCAATGTAAATGAGGTTTTTTTAGAAGTATGAATAGTGCTAGCGGGAGAGAGGAAATTGAGAGATTTGTTCTATGAATAATTTGTTGTATATCCATCCGAATATCATTATTATTTTATTCGCGCTTTCTTATGCTTTTAGAATGCATGTTTAATGGTGTATGATGAGACCTAATTAAAGATAATAAATTGGTTGCCAAATCGCGACAAAAACCCTCATTTTATATTATATGTTTTTCCTTCCATTGAGTGATTCTCTCTCAAGATCCAAGATTGGCATTGGTTCGTTGGCCAAAGTCAAGACCTTTGTCCATCGCGGATGTGTTTGAATCACGAAATCTTTTTTCCATATCGTACGTCTTGGGAAAGTTGTGATTTGTTGGCCAAAGTCAAGGTCACTTCTTGTTTATCGACCTCGATTATGAAGCTTTCCCACTGTCAATGGGTCACGCTTAACTGGTTTCATTAAGCTTGTTGAGCCAAAGCCAAGGCTTAGTTGATTCAGAGGGAAATGTTAGGGAATATATTGGATATATTGGCATATATTGGATATATGTTTCGGACTTGGAGGTCCACCTACTGGATCTAGGAATTGGATGAGATCCAATTGATCTTAGAGATCTACCTAGTTAAGTTTCATACAACTTGTTGGCCAAAGTCAAGGTTGTGTGTTATTTAACGTGATCCTAGCCCACTAGGAAACTAGGTTTCTCAAGTACTCCACAGAGGGTTAGAGGCTCGCTGAAAAATAGTGGGAGACAAGTATTAAATTTGCAATTTCGTTTAGATACTTGCCAATACGTGCTCATTTCATTTTTCGTCATTAAAAATTTATATATATTAGTTGTTACTAATATTCAATTGTTGTTTTAATTAAACAGTTGGACTGTATTCAAACTACTTCATTTGTAGTTGGTTATATAATTGGATTATAGTAATCAATACATTTGAATGTAACCGATCAATTGTAGTTAATTATATAGTTAGACTATAGTAATCATTACATTAGATTATACCTGGAATTGTTGATTGGATAGTTGGACTATAGAAATCAAGATGACTTGAAAGATTAGCGTCAAATGACATAATCCTAGGTGAAAAATGTCTTTTACGGCTTTAATTTTCATATTGGGAAATGAATCTCAGGATAGTCCTTGGAGTTGAGAAGTTACTCTATTTGATAGAAGCGACCTCTCAGGCCTAAGCCCGGAGTTGAGCAAATAGTAGAGCATGAGCTTTGGAAGACTCATCGTGATGATAACTTTAGTGCTCAACCCGTTATGCTTGCCGCAAAGACTCCTAAATTTCGTCGTCAGAACTAAGGATTAGATCCTTATACAATGATGATGAAATTAAAGGATCTTTATAGATCTTAAAATTACAAAAGAAGCTCTTACGCTAACGTATGTCAGAGGGTACATCTGTCGAGCACTAGGTGTCATAGATGATTGCTGACATCAAACAGCTAGGTTAACTGGGCATTACCTATGAGGCCGAGACTTCCATAGATTTGATCTTATAGTCTCTGCCTGAAAGCTGGGGCGGGATCATCTTGAACCAAGAGAAAACTCTTAGAGAGTTAATGGCTATGCTCAAGAAAGCACAGCCAGAGCTTCTAAAAGGGAAAGAAGCGCAAGGCGCATCTTTTTTTGACATCCCAGAAGGCCAAGGCTTGGCCGAAGGCTTCTGGGGGTGTGAAAATAAGGGCAAAGGCATAATCATCACAGTCTTCTGGGAAGACAAATGACATATCCCAAGATGTCTGCCTAAATTATGGCAAACGAGGTCACTGGAAGCGTGACTGCCGTATAGACAAGGTAGACATGAAGGAAGTGAAGACGGGCAAGGCTCCGACTTCAGATATGTTTGTTATAAACATGTCCACTACTAGATTTAAAATTGGATTTTGATACTGGATGTGGAAAATACATAAATATGTACTGATTTATGGAATCTGTTGATTAGCAGGAGACTGGCTTCAGATGAGATCGACCTGCAAGTCGGAAACGGGACGAAAGTCGCTGTTTTAACCGTAGAAACCTAAATTTTGGAACTACCCTTGGGGCATGTACTTAAATTAGGAGACTGTTATAATGTACCTAGTTTGACTAGAAATATTATTTCTATATCTAGTTCAACTCATTGCGGGTATGCCTTTATATTCTAGAATACTAAGTGTTTTTCTTATAAAGATGATGTTGAGATAAGCACATTAGATGTGAATAACAGTATTTATATTTAGAATATAAATGAATCTCAAACATATAATATGACAAACAAAAACTCAAACTGAATAAATCTGTTGAGACTTAAAAGTGGCATTGTTGTCTAGGACACATTAACGAGACTCGTATATCCACAATTTCGAAGAGTGGATACTTGGACAGATTTGATCTTAATTCATATGACGTCTGCAAATCTTGTTTATTAGGCAAAGTGCCTAAAACGTCTTTTAGCGGTAAAGGATATACGAGCCTTCGAGCTGTTAGCCCTCGTCATGGTGACGTATGTGGGCCCATGTCTAGCTAGGCTAGAGGTGGTTATAATTACTTTGCAACCTTTACGAATGTTGCATCTCGTTATGGTTACGTGTTTCTTATGAAACACAAATCGAAAACTTTTGATAAATTCAAAGAGTTTCGACACGAAGTAGAAAAACATACTAGTAAAAGAATTAAAACATTACGGTTGGTGTTGGACAACTATGACCCATAGCATCACTATTTGTATAGATCATGGTGTTGTTGTACAAACTAACTATGTGACAAATGAGATTTCTCTCTTATCATTTGTGATTAGATCACCAAGATGTATAAATGATAGGAGGTCCCTATGATTTGTTCATGGATTGAGATGATATGAGACAGTATCAATCCACGAAGGATAAATCATTAAATATCCCTAGTCAGAGTATTATCGAGATTGGACATCGATAATGCGTAAAAGACTAGTATTACACTTGTGCGCGTTGTGAGGGCATAACGACATAGTTCTCATATATTTGGGTATAGGATACTCATGCAAGTATAATAGGAGGTTGTGTTTTACCGATGGTACGGGAAACAGCTTCGCTCTGGATAGACCCCCTCGGAATTCCATTGGTAGTATGACTATGTGTCTATGGAAGTCTGAAATCAGGGTATGTGTATTTGGTCTTAACCTGAGACTTGCACCGCTAATACTGCGACAATCAATATACTTTGGTTTTGGTCGTCTAGGGCTTTAACAGGTTCTGTGTATGCCTCTGCTGGGTATATTGAGAATCGTAGTGTGTTGGGTGTGATGTTAAGACGGAAGTATCACTCCAGTCATATGGAGATGATGATCGCGCAGGGATACATAACTGGTTCTCTATGGAAGTCTGAAAGAGACTAGTTGCTTGTGATCCGATATATAGTTCGTACGGGGCAGACACTGTACCAGCCCCAGGCCTTGCATGTGATCATCCGATACTGGATCGAAATACGCAATACTATGTATACTACGCCTGATATAGATCGTTTATTCCTGTAAGCATATTTCTAGAGAATTAGGTAGGCATGGCGCTTTGCTAGAAGCCAACCTTGTCTTGTAAATCGGTACAAACGTAGTACTAGGTACTTACGTGTTCGGATAGTCTGACGACCGAATTTACTGCCAACATATCTGGGGATCTCATGGGTCGCTTCCCGAAGATTCACCGATGACGTATGACTCGCACTTTAATTAATCTGGGATTAATTAGAAGAGAGAGAAAATTAATCTGGGATTAATTGCGGAGATATTTTATCTGGGATAAAATATTATTAAAGAGAGAGAGAGATTAATTTGTAATTAATCGACAAAATAATATATTCGATATATTATACGAAATTGGATTTCGACGCGGAATTAAAATTAGATTTTAATTCGGGCGAACGAGTTAATTTAGAATTAATTTATTAGCGACGTGAATAGTGATTTCTCTAGGCATAATCATTTAATTACGTCGCAACGGAAAATTCGTTAATTTGGAATTATCGAACCCGGGCCCGGGATTCTTTGTGAGCGCATTCGCATTTTGAATTCGAGTGCGACAAGCAAGTCAAATCAAGCGTCAAATCATTAGTCACATCAAGCCTCAAATCATATGTCACTTTGAGTGATGTGACAATTTGATTGATTGATTGATTGATTGATGGGAGTTGTTGAGAGCTTTTAAAGCTTGTACTCATTTGAATTTTTGAAAGCAAAATTTGATATATCTTTATTTGATTTTTTGAAAATCAAATAAGTGTATTGCATACACCTTTTTCCAACAACCTAACACCTCTCTCTCTCTCTCATAACTTCTTCTTCTCTCTTGGCCTTAGAGGCCAAACTCTCTCTTCACTGGTTTTGTAAAAACCGTGAGCCTTGGAGAAGAAATTGATGATTTTGTCGCAAAATCAAAGGTGCTAGCACACATCGGAGTCTTGCGAAGGTGATAGGGAAACCCATCCGTGAGCTTGGGATCATTTAACAAAGCATGGAGCTTGATGAATGACCACCAAGGCCGAATCCATGGAGGACAGAATCAGCCACTTCCGTGAGCTGTTGGAGGGCAGAAAAATATTTTTGTCTTCACCGTATCGTCTCAACCGATCATTGTGAGTATTCTGCAACTTCCTTTGATTGTATTCGCACATGTTTTATGCTTGTTATTCGATCCTTGGGACCGTAGAACTCCAACAGTTGGACCGTAGTGGAAAGTACTTAAGCAATAAGTTTCTTGATTATATGAAAGAGTATAGTATTCTTTCACAGTGGACTCCTCCCGGAACACCTCAATCGAGTGGTGTGTCCATACGGAGAAACCGAACTTTGTTAGACATAGTAAGGTTAATGATGAGTCGCTCTGAGCTACCAATTTCCTTCTAGGGATACGCATTAAACAGTGCAATACTTATTTTGAATAAGGTTCCATGAAAATCTGTTAGATATAATTCATATTAGATATGAACAGGAAAGAAATCGGGTTTCTCATTCCTGAAGATTTGGGAATGCTGGGCATATGTTTGGATGGTGCCAAACTAGAACCCAAACCGGATAAGTGCCTATTTGTAATTGGTTATCCTAAGGAAACCAAAGTATAGTACTTATATAACTCACAGGAGAACAATAAAATTATTGCTCTCCATGCGGTTTTCCTAAGAGGAATTCCTATATGTAGTGGTAAGTGAGAGGAAAGTAAAACTCGATGAAAATCATAGTAATACTATTCCTGGCACCGACTCCTTTACGGAACACAAACAGTTCATCATGGATGAAACTGTACCAATAATCTTCGAATACATAAGAACCGCGTAGGTCGGAGAGAGTCAGAAAACAACCAGAGAGATATGGGTTTCTGATCTCACCTCATGTAGATATCAATCTTATTGAGGAAGACGAACCCGCTACGTATGAGGAAGCTCCTTTTATGGCAAAGTGCCATGAAGTCCGAAATGGATTCCATATATACCAACTAAGTTTGGACATTGGTTGATGTACCAGAAGGCATTGTGCCTATTGGTACTAAATGAGTCTTCAAGGAAGACATACACGGATGGCAACATACAAATGTACACAGCTAGGCTTGTACATAAAGGTTATCGTCAATGACATAGTGTCGACTATGACGAAACTTTTTCACCTATTGCCATGATTCAATCCATTCAGATAATGATTGCTAATGTTGCATGTTTCATTTATGAAATATGGCAGCTGGACGTCAAAACCGTTTTCCTTAACGGAAACTTTTTGGAGGATGTTTATAAACATCCTGACGGTTTTATCGTACCAAAATATGAAAACAAGGTTTACAAGTTAATTCAATCCATTTATGGATTGAAGCAAGCATTGCGTTCTTGGAACCAACGTTTAGATGAGATCATAATGGTATATGATTTCATTTAAAATGCATATGATTCTTGTGTATATAAGAAGGTTAGTGGGAGTGCACTGACAATGAATGTCTTATAAGTTGATGATGTATTGCTTCTTAGCAATAACATTCCCATAATATAATCGGTGAAAGCTTGGCTTTCATTAAAATTCTCCATGGAATACCTGGGAGAAGCAGACTTTATTCTAGGAATAAAGATCTACTGGGATAGATCTAGAAAGCTGCTGACAACCCTCCCAAAGCTCGTACGTTTTTGAAATGTATATGACATGATGTCTCATATGCTTTGAGCATATGTAGACGCTATAAGGCCAATCCAGGTGATGGTCACTGGATTGATGTAAAAAACATCCTTGAGTATCTTGGACGAACTAAGGATGCTTTCTGGGAATATGGGGAAAGGAGAACTTGAGGTGACTAGGTTCACCGCTACAAGTTTCCAAACCGACAAAGACGATTTAAGTCGCAATAAGGGTACATATTTAGTTTGAATAAAGGAATAGTGAGCTGGAAATCTTCCAAGCAAGATATTGTTGCTGAATAAATAACAAAAGCGGAACATTACTGCAGCTGAGGCAGCAAAAGAAGCATTTTGGATCTATATAATCCTAATTGGATTAGGTGTAGTTCTGTTAGCAGCTGAGCTATGCTATAACACGGGATAAGCAACCGCGGTCTCATCAACGATCCAAGTATATACTTCGACTATTTCATCTGATTCGTCAGATCCTACATCGTGGTGATGTGATGATCGAATAAAATGCATCAGATGATAACATTGTAAATCCGCTGACGAAAACTGTTTCTCAGCAGAATTTTGAGCGACCCGTACGTAGTTCAGGTGTAGGACACTTATGTGATTGGCCATAGGCCAAGTGGGAGATTTTTGGACAATTATGACCCAAAGCATCACTATTTATACATAACATGGTGTTGTTGTACAAATTAACTATGTGACAAAGGAAATTGCTCTTTTATCATTTGTAATTGGATTACCAGAATTTATAAATGATAAAAGTTCATATGATTAGTACCAGATTAATAAGATATGATACAATATTAATCCAAGTAAGGTTTAATCATTAAATATCTCTAGTCGTAGTATTATCGAGACTGGACATCGATAATGCATAATAGGCTAGTATTACACTTGTGCGTGTTATGGAAGCGCAACGACATAGTTCTCATATATTTGGGTATTGGATACTCATGCAAGTGTAATAGGAGGTTCTGTTTACAGATGGTATGGAAACAGCTTCGCTCTGGATAGACCCCTCGGAATCCCATTAGTAGTATGACTATGTGTCTATGAGAATCCGAATCAGGATAGGTGTATTTGGTCTTAACTTGAGACTTGCACCGCTAATACTTGCGACAATCAATATACTTTGGTTTTGGTCATTCGGGGCTTTAACAGGTTCTACGTACGCCTCTTCTGGGTATACTGAGAATCGTAGTGTATTGGGTGTGATGTCAAGATGGAAGTATCACTTCAGTCATATGGAGATGATGATCACGTAGGGATACAGAACTAGTACTCTTAAGTACTACAGTCATCGGGATAATATGACTAGGTCATGATTATCCGATTATAGAGACTAGTTGCCAAAGATCCGATATATGCTTCGTACGAGGCAGACACAATTCCAGCCCTAGGCCTAACATGTGACATCCGATATTGGATCGTAATACGCAATACTTAGTATATTACGCCTGATAGAGATTATGTATATTCCATGTTGAATATATTTTTGGAGAATTGGGTAGGCACGGTGTTTTGCTAGAAGCGAACCATGTCTTGTAAATCGGTAGGAATATGGTACCGGGTACGCACATGTTCGGATAGTCCGATGACCGTATTTACTGCCAACATATCCAGGGATCTTTTGGGTCACTTCCCAGAGATTCACCGATGAGATTTGACTCGAACAGAAAATTAATCTGGGATTAATTATGAGAGAGAAAACTAATCTGGGATTAATTACGGCAAGAATTAATCTAGGATTAATTAACGGAGAAATAATTAATTTTGGATTAATTACGTTGAGAATTTATCTGATATTAAATTCGTCGAGAAGAGAGAACGATATTAATTTCGAATTAATCGGTAAAATAAATTTAATAGTTAAATTAGATTTTTCTATTAAATTTATTGGGCTAAAATAATATATTAGATATATTAATTGAAATTAGATTTCAATGCAGAATTAAAATTGGATTTTAATTCGAGCGAACAAATTAATTTAGAATTAATTCGTAAGTAACTTACGTAATAATATTGCGAGGCATTATTATTTAATTAAATTGGAATTTTTTTAATTCGGAATTAAATGAACCCGGGCCCGAGCGAAGTTCCTTGTTGGATTGTCCGACTTAAATTTGGAATTTAAAGTGGGACCCACCAACTTACATCACTATTCAATCTTGAGTGATGGAAGTGGTTGGAAGCTTTTAAAAGATAACTTGTCCAACACACTTTGTAATTTATTTTTGGAAAAGAATATACACATTTTTGTTTGTTGACTTTTGATAATAGATTTTGGAAATCAAAAATATCAAACAACTTCATGTAATGGGTTTGATTTTTTCATTTATGTGTTGGACATGTGATGATGATAATGAACATGATTAATTGGACTAATTTCATGTTTTGGAAATATTGATTTGGGTAATTAATCATGAATGCACTTAGGTAATTAAATTGCGAAATTGGATTTGTGTAATTTAATGAATTAGGCCTTTAAATTGGATTTGGGCTTATAAGTTGTAATTGGGTATTGGGCTTGATTTTATCAAGATGGTTTATGCCAAATGGATTGGATCCAATTGGGCCCAAAACCACTACCATAAAGCCCAAATGCAACTTATAAACCTTTAAGTTTAATTGGGCCTAATAGGCCTAAATTGATTTCTGGGCTTATGGGGTTACTCCTTGATTGGGCTTTGGTTGCCGAAGCCCACGCCTTATAGAAATTAATTAAAGCCCATTAGACTTGAATTGAATTGACGTTGGACGTTAATCGGGCTTTGAGTCCCGATGCGATTAAATTTGGAATTTAAGTCGAAAAGGTTTATTAAATAAAGTGTAATATTTAATTTGGAATTGAATAGTGAATTAGTATTAAATACATGTTAAATTGGATTTAATTATGTAGTTTAATTTAATTCAAGAATTCGTACTTGAGTACTTATTCGCAAAAACGAGTTTGACTCGAGCAAAATCAAATCGTTGTTTGAACATTGGATGATCACATAATTATCAGATTAATTAATTTGATTAGATTGATTGATAGCATGCTTATGTGTGAATACGTGGTTGTGATGAATGAATAATGTATATCGGATGGATATTAGTCGGGTGGGCAATTTTGGAAATTGTTGTAATAAATTCGATTTATTAAATTGGACCTGCGTGTCCAGCCTTATCACCTCTATTCTCTTTGTATTCTCTTCTCACCTATTCCCCTCAATGTAAATGAGGTTTCTTTAGAAGTGTAGTGTAACGGGTAGAAGTAATACAAGTGCTAGCTTGAGTGAGAAAGGGAGAGATTTGATCTAGGATCAATATGTTAAGTATCCATCCGCATATCATTATTATTTAATTTCATACTCGCTTTATTATGTATTTAGAATGCATGTTTAAGGGTGTATGATGATGAGACCTTAACAAAGATAATGAAATTGGTAGCCAATTTGCACGCGAAAAGCCCTCATCAAATATCATGCGTCTTTTCCTTCCATTGAGTGATTCTTACTCAAGATCCTAGATTGGCATGGGTTGTTGGCCAAAGTCAAGCCCTTGTCCGTCGAAGATGTGTTTGAATCACGAGGCTTTGTTCCATATTGGGTCTTGTCCAAGTTGTGGTTTGTTGGCCAAAGTCACCACCATTTCTTGTCCAACATTGATTACGAAGCTTCCATGGTCATGGGTCCGCGCTGACTGAGATCATCAGGTTTGTTGTGCCAAAGCCAAGGCCTAGTTGATTCAGAGGAAAAAGGTTAGGGTTATATATTGGATATATAGGCATATATAGGTATATGTTAGGACTTGGATGTCCACGTACTGGATCTAGGAATTGGATTAGATCCAATTGATCTTAGAGATCTACCTAGTTAATTATCATACAATTTGTTGGCCAAAGTCAAGATTGTGTGATATTTAACGGGATCCTAGCCCACTAGGAAACACGGTTTCCCGAGTAGTCGACAGCGGGTTCGAGGCTCGACGAAAAATAGTGGGAGGCAAGAATTGAATTTGCAATATTCGTTCAATTACTCGCCATACGCGCTCAAACAAATAACACTCGTCATATTATATTAAATGTTAGTTGGACTAATATTTAAATTGTTGTTTTATAAACAGTTGGACTGTATTATAGTTGTATTATATAATTGGATTATATTAATCAATATATTTGAATTAATTAATTTCAGTTTACAGTGATTTTATAATTGGATTATAGTAATCAATGTAATTGAGGTTATTAATTTGGATTATATTTGATATATAGTTGAACTATTATAATCATTATAATATACATCGTACCACTAATCGTGATCAATAGTTGGACTATTGTAATCAAGATAAAATTGAAAAGTTGGATATTTAATATAATCTGGGATTAAAAATATTTTAAATGATTTAATTTCAAATTGGGAATAAATAATAGGTTACTTTATTTGATAAAATAACTTATTATACCTTAAGCCCAAAATTAAGCAAAATAGTAGAGCATAAAATCTTTGGAAGGTTTATGTGATGATGACTTTAGTGCTTAATTGAATATACTTGTCATAAATCTAATTTTAGATTTAAGAAGTATTAAAATTGCATTATTTTAATTCTTGGAGAATTAATTGACTATTCTAGAGGAGATAAAGTCAAAGTTGCAATTGGGCATGTAGCACGAGGTGCGCATTGTTTCGATATTCTAAAAACCCAAGGCTTGGCCTAAGGTTCCTAAATATTGAAAATGATAATTGAACATATCCCAAAGTGACTACCACTTGACCATTTGGCATATGGACACGACAGAGGAATTAAAGAAAGGGCAAGGGCTGACTTTTAAAAATATTTGTCAAAGTTATGTTCACTACTAGTATTGAAATTAGATTTTAAATACTTACTTGTGTGGTATCAAAAATATATGTATTGATGTTCAGAATCTGCTTTGAGCAGGATACTGACTTCAAGCTGAGATTGCTCTGCGAATCGGAAACGGGACGAAAGTCGCTGTTCGACTGTAGATACCTAAGTTTAGGAACTACCCTTCGGGTGTGTACTTAAATTAGGAACTGTTATCATGTAACTAGTTTGACTAGAGACATTATCTCTATATCAGTGTTTAATCCATTATGGATAAACCTTTATATTCTAGAACACTAAGTGTTCATTATATAAAGATGATACTGAGATAAACACATTAGATGTGAATAACAGAATTATATTTTGAATATAATTAAAATCTCAAAACATATAAAATGACAAATAAATATCTCAGATTGATTTGATCAAGTAAGAGACTTATTTGTGGCATTGTTGTCTAGGACAGAATTATACAAGACTCGTATATCCACACTTTTGAAGAGTGGGTACTAGGACTGATTTGACTATTCAAATAAAGTCTACGAATCTAGTTTATAGGTAAAGTACCTAAAAAACACTATTTACTTGGTAATAGTGTAAGTGTCACCGATCTGTTAGCCCTATTCATGGTGAAGTTAGTGGGCCCATATCTAGCTAGGATAGATGTGAACATGAATATTTCGTGACCTTAACGGATGTGGCATCACGTTATAGTTATGTGTTTCTTTTGAAGAACACAGATCGGAAACTTTTAGAGTTTCGACACGAAGTAGATAAACAGATCGGCTATAGTATTATACTGTCACGGTAAGACCGTAATGGAAAATACTTAAGCAGTAAGTTTCATATATACATGAAAGAGTACAGTATTCTTTCAGATGAGGACTCCTCCCGAGACACGTCAGTTTGACGGTGTGTCCAAACTAAAACCGAATTTTGTTGGACATGATAAGGTTTATCACACGTCGCTCTGAGCTACCATTTCCTTCAACGGATATGTATTTACAGTGCAAAACTTATTTAGAATAAGGTTCCATATAAAACTGTTTGACAGATATCATATAGGATATGAACAGGAAAGAAACAGGGTTTCTCATTCCTAATAATTTGGGTATGCCGGGCATAACGTTTAGATGATACCAAATTAAAACCCAAATTGGATGAGTGCCAATTATAAGTTATCCTAGGGAAAACCATAAGTATAATGCTTATAAATCTCACATGAGAACAATATGATTGTTGCTCACCATGCGGTTTTCCTAAGAGGAATACCGATATGCAGTGGTAAGTGGGAGGACAGTAAAACTCGATGAAAATCGGGGTAATACTGTTCAAGGCACGAAGTCCGTAATGGACCATAAATAGTTCATCAAGGATGAAACTAAACCATTAATCTTCGAATACACAAGAACCACATAGATCGGAGAGAATCAGAAAACAACCTGGGGTATGGGTTTCTGATGTAACCCCTTAAAGATGTTAATCTTATAGAGGTATACCAATCGACTACGTTTTGAGGAAGTGATACGAGGTATCGACTCCCTATTATGGCAAAGTGCCATGAGTCCGAAATGGATACCATATATAACAACTATGTTTGGATACTAGTTGTTGTACCGTAAGGCATTATGCCTATTGGTACTGTAAACGTCTTCAAGGAAGACATACATGGATGGCAACATACCAACGTACAAAGCTAGGCTTGTGGCGGAAAGGTATCGTTATCAACATTATGTTAATAACGGTTCAACCTTTTACCTGTTGCCATAGTAAATCCATTTTGATGATGCTTGTTGATACTGCATATTTCATTTATGAAATACGTTAGTTAAGATCAAAATCGCTTTCCTGAAAAGGAAACCGTTTGGAGGATGCTTACAACATCCTGACGATTTTGTATAACCGACAAACAAGGTTTTGCGAGTTATTCAATCCATGTTTTGGATTGAAGCAAGCATAAGGTTCTTGGAACTGACGTTTTGATGTAATCATAATGTTTATGATTTAATTCAAACGAAATGATTCTTATAATTAGGAGGTTAGTGGGAGCGCATTGATAATGTAATTCCCATAAAGCAATTGGTGAAAGCTTGGCTTTCATAGAAATTCTTCCTCCGTAGAATTCTGGGGAGTAACAACCTTTATTCAAGGAATAAAGATCTACTGGGATAGATTTGGATTGTTAACACTCTCTGAGAATTGTACATTTAAAAATGTACTTGATATGGTGTCTCATACGCTTTGAGCATATGGAGTCACAATCATGATAAGTGTGGTTTTATACCCACTTATTTCAATATCTTTAGCTTATTGTTTTATTATAATTCGAGATTTTTAAATATCTTTTATAGTTTATTTCATGTTTTATTTGTAGGAGCATCGATACATGGATCTGGGAACAGTTGCACGTGTTTTGGGAATTTCTGGAAGACACAGGGCGAGTCAGGAAGACTTGGCGCCAGGCGCCAAAATCCCATATAAAGTGCAGAGAAAATTGCGCCACGGCGCCATTCATCAATCAAAATGGGCGCCGTGGCGCCCTAATATATGAAGATAATGGCGCCATGGCGCCATTCATCATAATAATAGGCGCCATGGCGCCTTAAATAAAGAAGACTTTGGCGCCGAGCGCCAATGAAAAGATCCAGCGCGCCTCGGCGCCCCTATTACATACAAAGTCCAGACAGTTAGCTCCGCGCGCTGCGCAGGGAAGTTTCACACGCGTTCAGACCACGTTCCACTCAAATTTTAGGGTTTTCTGAAATCCTAATGGCACCCTGACACTTCTATAAATACAAGACTTCGTCCAAAACACAAGGGAGGCTAATACACTGCACAAAACACGAATACATATTTTTAGAGATCCAAGGAGAGGATTGAAGAGCGACAAGAGGAGACAAGGCTTTAATATCCGGAGAGGAAGAGATTCAATTCGGGTTTTATCTTCTTATTTCTTTCTTAAAACTCTAATGATTTCCATTAGATTCGTGGCTTGATTATTTATTGTTTTATCTTTTGTCATGAATTTACTCCTTAATTCTGGAGAATGATGTAATTGATGCTTGAACCTTGTATTTGTTTATCAATTTTGTTATGAAGTTTTATTATTTTATTTATATTCTTTTGAGTTTAATGCTTCTTGATTGCTGGCCACAATTTGAGATGATGAATGTTTAGAATCTATCACTCGAGAGAGGGGATTTTGAATAGATCTAGAGAATATACCTAGGATTTTATAGAGTTCGAGAGAATCTGTAGTCCTTTGAAGTCGTTAACATAGAATCACAAATCGTAATGAGTTGTTAACTATTGGATTTTTATAGAGATATCGAAGTCTATAGTTGATGATATTTTCACTCGGCACTCGAGAGAGGGAGTGAATATTTTAGGATCTTGACTTATAAATATATAACTGAACAAAGATTAATTGGCATGACAAATACATAGGTGACAGCTAGGTGAAATCAGGATCCAGAATCTCTATCGTATTAGTTCCTCCTATTTAAATATTTTTATATTTTATTTATTTATTAAAATCTTTATTATTTGTTTTCTAAATAAAGTTAGGATTATCAATTGTAGTACTTAGTGCGAGTTAACGCAATCCCTGTGGGTTCGACACTCTTTCACTCATTTATACTAAAACTTGACACCGTACACTTGCGGTACGATATAAAAATATCACAACAAGTTTTTGGCGCCGTTGCCGGGGATTGTTTGTTTAATTCACATTAATACTACTACCAAGTAATTTTAGCTTTAATTTAGATTTTTATTTTTTATTTTTTATTTTATTTTGTTTATTGATTTTTATTTTTCTTTTGGTGCTTCAGTGAATGCGAAAAGCCACAAGTCTCAATTCGCTCCTGTTTGATCCTGAAATAGAAAGAACTGCGAGGAGACTAAGAAAAGAAAGGAAAATCGAAAAAGAAGCAATGGCAGCTGAAAACATAGAGAACAACCCACGCCATGTGGCAATCAGAGATCACTTCAAACCGGTCATTGATGATATATGCTCTGGGATTGCCCATCAACCAATCAACGCCAACAGTTTTGAGTTAAAACCTGCATTGATCAACATGGTACAAAGGAATCAGTTTGGGGGTTCAGCTGTAGAGGATCCCAACTTGCACTTAAGGATGTTCCTGGAGATCGCAGATACCATAAAAGTAAATGGCGTGAGTAAAGAGGCTATCAGGCTACGCTTATTTTCATTCTCTTTACGGGATAAAGCGTGGGATTGGCTGCAATCAATACAGACAGGGAGTATCATGACATGGCAGGATATGGCCACAAAATTTCTTGAGAGATTCTTTCCACCAGCTAAATCAGCTCAACTGAGGGCAGAAATCAGTGTATTTAAGCAGCTGGAAACTGAGACTTTGTATGAAGCATGGAGCGCTTTAAGGATTTACTACGAAGATGCCCACAACATGATTATGCAGATTGGGTCCAGATTCAGTTGTTCTATAATGGGTGAATGGTCGAATAGGACTGTGGTTGATGCAGCAGCTGGGGGAGCTCTATTCAGGAAATCAGCTGAGGAAGCGCACAATTTATTGGAAGAAATGGCCATTAACCATTATCAATGGCCAAGTGAACGCGCTACTGTAACCAAAGTGGCTGGATTTATGAAGTAGACCCTCTTGTGGCACTTACAGCTCAGATTTCCACCTTGGCCACTCAAGTAGCAGCCCTGACAAAACCACGAGTATCATCTATTGAATCAGCGGCAGCTACAAATATGCAGTTAGTGGAAGGAAACCCGAACATTGAACAAGTCCAATATGTGAACAATCGGAACTTCAACAGCTATAGAGGAAATCTTGTGCCTAACCGTTATCATCCAAACCTGTCATATGCTAACACAGAGAATACCTTGCACTTCTTCTGGTTTTGACTATCAAAAGCTGAGCAGAAATCTTCCTTAGAAGATTTCGTGAGCACGTTTGTTGCTAGTACTTCAGCGAGATTTGAGAAGACTGAGTCAAGGCTAAATAATATTGAGACACACATGGAAAATATGGAGGCCACAATGAAGTCCTTAGAAACACAATTGGGCAGATTGCATCCTCCATAACCAAGCAGCAGTAGGGGTATTTGGATCAAATCACCACAGCCGCCAAGCTATCTTTTTCATGTCAAAGCAGTCAGTGGATACAAAGAAGAAGCTACCATGACCACCATTTGGGTGGTTGCGTCTGGCTGAAGACGTTAAACTTAGCGCTAGCGGGGAGGCAACCCTTGCATTTATTTTATTATTATTTTCTTTTATTTAATTTATTTTATTGTGTGCTATTTATTTATTTGCATGTTATTTATGCAGGTAGCACGAGACACACAACGCCCGCGCAACCAAATTCTAACCAGCAAGAGTCTGATCAACTCCATGCACGGTAGTGTTGTTCCTCACTCTTGCTCTTGATATTTTATCTTACATTGAGGACAATGCAATTTTTAAGTTTGGGGGTGTGTGCATGTTGTTTACTTGCTATTTAGTTGTTTAAATTTATTGAAAAAAAAAAAAAATTGTTTTTGTCTTTGATAGTAAAGCATAAATCTATGATGATATTGTTTGTTTATAGGTGAAATTTTAGAAACGATAAGTGCCGATTTACTTTTATCTGATGCCTTGAATAATTGATCTATGTTAGACTCGTAAGCACTTAAAATAGGTTTTTAGCAGAAAACTTAAGTAGTTGACAATGTGACTAGTTGAAGAAATTGCATGTCGATGAATGACCGTTTGCTTAGATATCTATCTTGATTTGCTAGTGTTATGAAGTATGGTATAGCTAAAAGAAAAATGTCTCTAAAGAAAGAAATAAACCACCTATAACCGATAAGCGTGAAGCTACCCATGGGCGAGTATTAGGACCACCATGAGGAGAAATGCTACCTTAAAGGGTAGGTGAGTTAAAAAAAAATGAGTGCAAAATGAGAAAAAAAAAAGGACAAGAAAAGAAAAGAAAAATCATACCATACTGAACACAAAATAAAGCAATTACAGAGCATAATTGAGATATCTAGGTTGGTTTGACCCATCGATTCTAATTTTTAAACGAAATCATTGAGTTGGCTTACTTAAGATCAAGCTGTGAATGAACCTTTACACACACACACACACCGTGAGTCTAGCTTAGATAATTTATTCAAGAATTTGGATTCGAGTTGCAATTGCGTACTTTGAAGATTCTCTAATTTCATTTATAAGCTTTCTTTGAGGAAAATTTTATGTGCAACTATCAGGACTATTTTTTGTTATTTTTTAAATTTTTTGCATGATTGTGTGTGAATGACGTTTGTGGGTGTCGTCGCTGTAAGCCCTCACGAGACTATAACTCGTCCACTAGGGCCGCCTAGGGGTTTAAAGGCTTGTTGCATATGCTAAATGCAATCGTGATCCCTACGAAAGTGGCTTAGTTAATTTAGTAATTTTCATTTGTTAATTTGAATTTAGTTTTTATTTTATCTTTTGCTCGGGACTAGCAAAACCTTAAGTTTGGGGTGTTTGATAAGTGTGGTTTATACCCACTTATTTCAATATCTTTAGCTTATTGTTTTTTATAATTCGAGATTTTTAAATATCTTTTATAGTTTATTTCATGTTTTATTTGTAGGAGCATTAATACATGGATCTGGGAACAGTTGCACGTGTTTTGGGAACTTCTGGGAAGACACAGGGCGAGTCAGGAAGACTTGGCGCCGAGGCGCCAAAATCCCATAAAGTGCGAGAAAATGGCGCCACGGCGCCATTCATCAATCACAATGGGCGCCGTGGCGCCCTATATATGAAGATAATGGCGCCATGGCGCATTCATCAATAAGTAGGCGCCATGGCGCCTTAAATAAAGAAGACTTTGGCGCCGAGGCGCCAATGAAGAGATCCAGCGCCTCGCGCCCCTATACATACAAAGTCCAGACAGTTTAGCGCCGCGGCGCTGCGCAGGGAAGTTTCACGCGTTCCAGGACTCAATTTTAGGGTTTTCTGAAATCCTAATGGCACCTGACACTTCTATAAATACAAGACTTCGTCCAACACAAAAGGGAGGCTAATACACTGCGCAAAACACGAAATACATATTTTTAGAGATCCAAGGAGAGGATTGAAGAGCGACAAGAGGAGACAAAGGCTTTAATATCCGGAGAGGAAGAGATTCAATTCGGGTTTTATCTTCTTATTTCTTTCTTAAAACTCTAATGATTTCCATTAGATTCGTGGCTTGATTATTTATTGTTTTTATCTTTTGTCATGAATTTACTCCTTAATTCTGGAGAATGATGTAATTGATGCTTGAACCTTGTATTTCGTTTATCAATTTTGTTATGAAGTTTTATTATTTATTTATATTCTTTTGAGTTTAATGCTTCTTGATTGCTGGCCACAATTTGAGATGATGAATGTTTAGAATCTATCACTCGAGAGAGGGGATTTTGAATAGATCTAGAGAATATAACCTAGGATTTTATAGAGTTCGAGAGAATCTGTAGTCCTTTGAAGTCGTTAACATAGAATCACAAATCGTAATGAGTTGTTAACTATTGGATTTTTATAGAGATATCGAAGTCTATAGTTGATAATATTTTCACTCGGCACTCGAGAGAGGGAGTGATATTTTAGGATCTTGACTTATAAATAATATAACTGAACAAAGATTAATTGGCATGACAAATACATAGGAGACAGCTAGGTGAAATCAGGATCCAGAATCTCTATCGTATTAGTTCCTCCTATTTAATTTTATATATTTATTTAATTATTAAATCTTTATTATTTGTTTTCTAAATAAAGTTAGGATTATCAATTGTAGTACTTAGTGCGAGTTAACGCAATCCCTGTGGGTTCGACACTCTTTCACTGATTTATACTAAAACTTGACACCGTACACTTGCGGTACGATATAAAATATCACAACGCAACCAATCGGGTCAATCCAAGTGATATCACTGGATTGAAGTTTAAGGACATCTGTTAGTATCTTAGAGAAAAAGATGCTGTCTTAAACTAGGAGAAGGAGAACTTGAAGTGACTGGGATCACTACCACCGCAAGTTTCCAAACAGTTAAATACTGCGGTACTATAAAGTTTGAATAACAGGACAGTCAGCTGGAAATCTTCCGAGCAAGATACTGTTGCCGAATAAACAACAAATGCGGATTATTGATGCGGCTGAGGCAGCAATAGAAGCCATTTGGGTCGATAATAAATCTAATTAGATTAGATATAGTTCTGTTAGCAGCTGAGCTAGGCGTCAGCACAAGGCTAAAGAATTAAAGGTCTCATCGACGATCCAGATATATACTTCTATATTCATCTGATTCGTTCGGATCATACATCGTGGCGATGTGGTGATCGTATAAATCGCGTCAGACGATAATCATGGAAATCCGCTGACGAAAACCTTTCCTCAGCAATTTGAGCAAACCGTACATAGTTCGGGTGTTCGACACTTGAGTGACTGGCTATGTGCCAAGTGGGAGATTGTTGGATAATATGACCCATAGCGTCACTATTTGTACATATCATAGTGTTGTTGTACAAATTAACTATGTGACAAGGAAATTGCACTCTCATCATTTGTGATTAGATCACCTTAGATATATAAATGAAGAGAGGTCTCTATGATTAGTTCCTGGATTGAGAATGATATGAGACAGTATCAGTCCACGAAGGATTAATCATTAAATATCCCTAGCCGGAGTATTATCGAGACTGGACATCGATAATGCGGAATAGGCTAGTATTGCACTTGTGCGCGTTGTGAGGGCACAACGGCATAGTTCTCATATATAAGTATTGGATACTTATGCAAGTGCGATAGGAGGTTGTGTTCACACCGATGGTACGGGAAACAGCTTCGCTCTGGATAGACCCCTCGGAATCCCATTGGTATTATGACTATGTGTCTATGGGAGTCCGACATCAGGGTAGGTGTGTATGGTCTTAACCTGAGACTTGCACTGCTAATGCTTACGACAATCAATATACTTTAGTTGAGGTCGTCTATGACTCTAACCGGTTCTGTGTACGCCAATGCTGGGTATATTGAGAATCGTAGAGTATTGGGTGTGATGTCAAGACGGAAGTATCACTCCAGTCATAGTGGAGATGATGTCACGCAGGATACGGTATTAGTGCTCTTAAGTGCTGGCCGGCCATCGGGATATTATGACAAGGTCATGTATATCCGATTATAGAGACTAGTTACCAGACATCTGATATGTGCTTCGGACGGGGCAGACACTTATCCAGCCCCAGCCCTAGCACGTGACTATCCGATACTGGGCCGATATATATAATACTTGGTATACTACGCTTGATATAGATCTTAAATATTCTTAGATGAATATGACCGGAGAATTGGGTAGACTTCGTGCTTTGCTAGAAGCCGACCTTGTCTCGTAAATCGGTAGAACGTAGTACTTGGTACGTACGTGATTCGGATACTCCGACGACCGTATTTACTGCCAAAATATCCGGGATCTCCTGGGTCGCTTCCCGATAATCCACCGATGACGCATAACTCGCACTCTTAAATAATCTGGGATTATATAGAAGAGAGAGAAAATTAATCTAGGATTAATTAGGGAGATATTTTATCTAGGATAAAATATCATCTAAAGAGAGAGAATGATTAATTTAGAATTAATCGGTAAATTAATATATTTGATATATTAAAGAAATTGGATTTCGACGCGGAATTGAAATTGGATTTTAATTCGGGCGAACGAATTAATTTAGAATTAATTCGTTAGCGACGTGAATAGTGAATTCGCTAGGCGTAATCATTTAATTACGACGCGACGGAAAAATCGCTAATTGGGAATTAGCGAACCCGAGCCCGAGTGTGATTGCGAGCGCATTCGTATTTCGAATTCGAGTGCGGCGACGCAAGTCACATCAAGCGTCAAATCATTCGTCACATCAAGCGTCAAATCAAAAGTCACTTTGAGTGATGTGATTGATTGAGTGATTGATTGATAGACACACATCAAGTCACTTTGATAAAGTGACATTGAATAGTGATGTGTTTTGGTGAAATAGTGTTAGTTGGTGAGACTTTTACCATTTTAATTATTTAAAGAATTATTTGGTAATTGTTTAATGTATTTTCTTGGAAAATATATAAAGTTTTTGGAAAATCTTTTGTAACCAATTACACATTTTTCTCTCCATCTCTCCTCCTCTCTTTGCTCACGCCCATGGGGCATTTTCTCTCATATTTTCACAGCTCACTGCCGTGAGCTTCAAGGGAAGCATGAGTTTGTTTTTGATGCAAAAACGCAAGTGCTAGCACACTTACGAGACTTGCGAAGGTGTTAGGGAAGTCCACCCATGAGCCGGGATCCATTCGACGAAGCTTGGAGCTTGATGAAGGACCAAATTTGAAGCCAAAACAGTGAACTTCTTCACTGCAGTTCATGCCAAAACAGTGGGGATTTAAAAGTTTTGTTGCTTGCCGCGTCTCTCAACCGATCATGTGAGTATTCCGCTACCTCCGTTGATGTGTTCACACATGTATTTCATGTCTTGTTTGATCTTGGGACCTAGTAACAACCTAACAGGCAGAGTAAAGAATTAATTCTTGAGACGCATCTAAATGGATATATTTTAAAGGTTCGCATTTTGCCAAAAAAACACCTCGCATCGCGACACGTAAAACCTAGCGTGTCATGACACATTGACCTAAACACGTGAGCACCCATTTTTGGGGGCGAAGGTGATTTTGTGAAAATTGTGAAGTGTTAGTGTTAGGTTGATATTTGGGAAATTCGTAAAAATCAGGGGAGGTTCTGTTGAAATTTTAAAAATTGAAAATGGCCCCTAAAAGAGCAAGAACCTCATTGGCAGTCGAATCTAGTTTCGATGCAATAAAGTGTGTCTCGACAGCTGCTGAGCGGCGATATGAGAAGGGGATGGGACAAAAAATCCCGATAATGGAGAGGGGTTTTGAGATTAACCCCGGACAGTTCCCCCAGATTGATAGAATTATCGCCACCAGGCATTGGCATAAGCTTTGCCAACAGCCTCACCCTACCTGTGTACTGGTCATTCGTGAGTTCTACGCCAATGTTTACGAGCATCAGACGTACCAGGTGTTAGTACGAGGTCAATAAGTGATGTTCGATAGTACCACTATCAATAGGTTTTATGGGTTTCCCGATATGGAGGCGGATGAATATTCGGCAGTTAGGGAGAATTTATACATGACTCATCTTACATAAACACTTTGCACCCCCAATGCTGCATGGGAAATGAGTAGCAGCGGTGAATACTTAAAGATGAGTTCTAGGTATCTTAAGTGAGATGCTAGGGTTTGGTTTCATTTCCTTACCCGAACATTGCTGTCATGGACCCATATTACCTATGTAACTAAGGAACGGATGATCCTGTTATACTATCTGTTGGAGGGACATACCATTGATGTTGGTGAGCTGATATCGACCAGCATAGCTTGGGCTGATATCGACCAACATAGCTTGGGCTGCACGTTTAACACAAATTGGCCTGCAATACTACAGCTTAATTGCTAACCTATACACACGGGCCAAGGTACCCATGGACCCAAGAGAAGAGATGAGGCAGCCCACCACTGCAGTAACTGCTCGCATTATCCAGCAACTCCGAGCGGAGAGGTATGCTCATGTCGGCTCATCCTCATCAACATCTGTACCACCACAGCAACCTCAACCAGAGCAAAGACCATCGTGATCTCGCTCCATATCACAACAAGTAGATCAATTGGAATCTCAGGTCGATTACATCGCTCAACTGCTTCAACAAATGGCACATCATTAAGGAATGAGTGATGATCAAATTCTAGCCTATCCAAGCGACAATAGTGAGGAGGACGAGGAAGCTGAGGACTAAAAACTCGCGGTAACATTGTTCTTTTATCTTTATTTTGTTTTATAATGCATTGGGGATAATACTAGGTTTAGGTTTGGGGGTGAGGGTTGTTTATGTTTATTTATTTTCTCCGTCAAATTTTTTCTTTCCTGCATGTTTTTATTCTCTGTATGTCGTGTGTTTTGCATGTTTTAATTTTTGCATTAAATATTTTAAAAAATGAAAAAAAAATAGTCTAATGATGAGATTGTTTGTCTTAGTAAAAAAGTTCTAGGAAAAGATAAATGTTTATTTCACTTTTATCCTATACTTTGAACCTAATATCTAGGTCAGACTCATATGCACTTCAAGTAATTAAGTCCGTAGGGGTGTTTTAACACTTAGTGCCCTAAAGCCAACTGGTTTGGGAGTCACTGACCCAAAACTCGCTACACGGATTAAAGATGTTGCAAAACAAAAATCACATATCTCACTTTGCGCAGATTGTAGTAGACAGAATAATTTTAGATAGTTATGTTGGTTTGACCCATTAACTACTGAGAATTGATACAAACTCACCTAGTTAATAACTTATAATCGAAGCTGTTTGCAGATCTATTCACACACACACACTCAGAGTCTGATTTAGATATTTTGTTCAAAGGAAAAGATTTTAGTTGTAGTTTGCATTTGAAGGTTCCTTTAACTTTATTGCTAGACATTATATGAGGACATTGTATATATAGTTATTAATTTCATTTATTTTATTTCTTTCTTTTCTTTTGACTTCTTGCTTTTGTGTGCATTAGATTGACGTCTGTGGGTATCGTCATTGTAAGCCCTCACGAGACTACAACTCGTCCACTAGGGACACCTAGGGGTTTAAAGGCTTGTTGCCTACGATAAATGCAACCGTGATCCCTCCGAAAGTAGCTTAGTTTAATTTTATTTTAAAGTTTTTCATTTTTTTATTTTGTTGTTTTGCTCGAGGACTGGCAAAATATTAGGTTTAGGAGTGTGATAAGCGGAAAATATATCACTCTTTCCCGCCTCTTTAACCTAATATTTTATTAGTTTCTCAGGTTTTATGAATATTTTGATGTCTTTTATGTTATTTTGCACATAAATAAAGATTTGGGACTGACTGGAATCAAATCGGGCCAAAACATCGAAAACGGAAAAAAAGGGCAAAATTGTCATTTAAGTGTCGCGACGTGAAACCCTTCTGCATCGCGACCGCTAAAATACGCCAGACACGTGTCAACATCACAATAATCTTGCTATCATACGTCGGACACGTGTCATCATCCCATGTTGCCGACACTACACGTCATCGCTTACATAAGCGTCGCGACGTGCACAACCTCATGCGTCACGACTCTGAGCCAATAATTCAGCTACCGAGGAAATGCGTACCATGTGTCATCATCTCAGGAAGCCGCGTACCACGTGTCAAAGATCAATGGCACGTCACGACGCGCAGCACTTCACGCGTCGCGATGCGTGGACCAATTTTTGCCTATAAATTGAGGCCGAATTCATTTCAAAATTTCATACCTTCCTGACGTTCCTAATAGGGGATTAAGGATTGTATCTTGTTTGTTTAGTTTTAGTTATTTTAATTATATATTTTTATTTTTAGTAGTAGTAGTAATACTTTCCTAAGGTTCTGAATAAGGATTTAAGGACTTTATTTTATTTATTTAACTTTCGCTCTTTTAATTATACATTTTTATTTTCAGTAATAGTAGTAGTTTATTTTATTTAAATTTCTTTTATGTTTTGTAGTTAAATTTCCGCTGAGGGAAGGGTAAAGCTTTTATTATTATAGTTTAGATTAATCTCCCTTAATTATAATATATAAATTATCTTAAAACCTGACTTAACTGGATACCGTCTTTTTGGTTGGTTGGACTTAATTAAATTGATTTTAATCTGACTAAATTGGATACTGCCTTTATGATCGGTTGGAATTAATCATAAATTTGACTTAATCAGAATACCGTCTATGTGGTTGGTTGGTAATGACATGCAAATTTATATATTATAATAAGGGAGATTTCTAAATTAGAAATGGTAAAAGTGGATCCCCTAACCCCAGCATTTTATTTTTAATCTAGGGAAGTGATGAAGCACAAAATTTACATGCTTAAAAACTGATTCAATTATATTATGTTTAATACTTTAGTTTGTTTATTGAACCTTAAGCTTAATGCTTCTTTTTGCCTGATCACCAATAAGATTGATGTGGTAAGCTTAAAATGAACTTGGAAAAGAGATTTTAGGTTTCAGCCTTAAATTCAATAACTCACGATCTCCCTTAAGGATAGATAACCCTTAAAAGATTTCCTTCTGAGATAGACATATACCTGTCGGGCGGAGGTAGCCATAATTAGAACTTGAACTTAATGAATTCAGGTAACTTGATTAACATAGACATATGATTAATTGGGTTATACTGGGTGTTTGCATCTGACCACCGGAAGAGGCTTTTGCATATCTTCGTGTTCCAGGTTAACAGTCTGATTTATTATATATATATATAGGAGAATCAATTCATCATTAGAATAATATCGTGTGGAACCCTAGATATTTGTGTCTTTTGTCTATTTTCCTTAGTATTTTCTTTTGTGTCTTTATTTATTTAACAAATCAACATTCAACCAATCAATCAGCAATCATTCCCTTCTCTCTTTAATTAGATACCTATAAATAAATGATATCAATAATTAATAACAACAATAGAAATTAAGTTCTCATGGGATCGATATTTTTATACTACTTGAGCGATACGTGCGTTGCGTTACATATGTGATTTCACCTATCAATATGCAGGCTGACCAGGGGCCGCCCCGAGTTTTGGAAGACCTGAAGAAGTTTAGAAAATATGTGATATTTTACTGATAAAAAATAGTTTTTTTTTTGGCTTTTTTGTTGTTGTAATTAATGTTAACTTTTTACAGTTTTTTTGGCTTTTTTGTTGTAAGTAGATTTAATCAACGAAATTAAGATGAGTGAGGCTTCAGGGGAAATCACCCATTTACAGTTTGTTGATGATACGCTGATTTATTACAAAGCTGATGTTCATGAGATACTTAATTTGAAAAGAGTGTTTGTTGAGATTATTTGAACTTGTGTCTGGGCTCTCTATCAATTTTTCGAAAAGTTGTATTTGTCCAAAAGGTAGGGCAGCTCGTGGAAATACAAATTGAGGAGAATTGATGAGATGTAAACAGTGGATTCTACCGATGAATTATTTGGGGATACCAATCCAAAGGCTTTAGGTTTTCTGGATCCGATTATTGAGCGGGAAGACTAACGTTAATTAAATCTGTGGTATTGAGCATTCGTATTTTCTTTTTGTCGCTGTTTAAAATGCCATAGGCGGTGGTGAATAAAATTAATGATTTTTTTTCTTTTTCTCATCAAAAATTAATGATATTCAGTTAAGAAGACCACTCTTTGAGTAGGACAGAGAGGTGTGGAAGGAATTGATGAATTCAATCTCGGAGGTTGTTTTTATCCTTAGAATAAATGATCGGATTGTTTGGAAATTTTGCCATAATGGTCTTTTCAAAGTAAATTATTTTTGTAAGATGGTGTTGTCAAATGTCTCTAATATTCTTCAAGGGGAAAATAGAGTTTGGAAAGATTTGGTATCATCTAAGGTTGAATTACTGGTATGGTAAGTTCTAAAAAAGAGGCTTTCGGTAAAACATTATTTAAAGTTGTTAGGTCTCTTTGAGGAGAAAATTTACAATACAACGGAGGCACCACGTCATTCGTGTAATACTCCAATAATCAATTTACATGCTTGCTAAAATATTAAAAAATAATTAAAAAGATGGATATTAAATCATACATATGTCGTTTACTAATTTGTTGCTGATGGCATGTCACTTGTGTCTCTGTTGCGCTAAAGAATTACTCCTCCTTGAGGATGAGTCTTGTGGTTGTACCTTTTGTGGCGAGTGAGGTGAGTTAATCGGCCATATGTTCCTTCAATGTCGGCTTCCCAAAACTGGGGATGTATCATTCCCCCAAGCTCAAGTATCTTTCTCAGCTCGGGGTTGTGTTACGTCCCACCGAGTCGGCTTCCCAAAACTGGGGATGTATCATTCCCCCAGGCTCAAGTATCTTTCTCAGCTCCGGGTTGGGTTACGTCCCACCGAGTCGGCTTCTCAAAACTGGTGATGAATCATTCCCCCAGGCTCAAGTATCTTTC